>BRDA01067972.1:0-16690 GCA_036984385.1 Crenuchus spilurus | reverse complement strand
ATAAAATATTGACATTTGCCATCTCCACATCATTGCATTCAGTTTTTATTCACAATTTGTATAGCGTCCCAACTTTTTTGGAATCCGGGTTGTACTAAGAGTAAGAAATCACCAGTTTTCTCAAAGTCTCAACTTTGTGTGTGAGAAATTGCAAGGCATGGAGGGGCAATGTGAGCAACACAGGACTATTTCTGTCAAGGTTTTCAATGCTAATGAGAGTACCGAGTTTGTTTGGAGAAGCCCTTTGCTTAGAGTGCCAACATAACTTTCTGATCTAAGTCCACGTCCTCCTGGTGGTTTCAGCATCTGCAAACAAAACACGCAAGGAGGCTCACAGAAGGCTCCACAAAAATGTGGAGGTTCGCAAAAAACCAACCAGGAGAAGCAGGACCAGAGCAATATTTATCTGAGGTGTAGAGAAAGAAAACTCACAAACACCAAGAGCTGTCATTATAGCCAGTATGTGAAACCTGTCTAGAGACAAAAATTATAGTGGGAAAATTATGCTAGACAGTAATTTTCACACAGGAAAGAGACATTCAGTAAACTCTACTGGTCACAAAATAATGGCTAGGATAAATCAGAGCGGGTGAATAGGTTTAAGCTTTCCGACGGTCCAAAATACAGTGCCATATCAAAAACATAAAATACCACAAAAAGTTCATTGTTCCTAATTTAATTTATTTTATATTCATCACAGGTAAAGTGACATTTTTTTGTTATAATGTTGATCAGTTTCATTTATAGCTCATGAAAATCAGAAAAGGAGAATCTCAAATTATTAGAATATATCATTTTGAGTAATTTACTACTCAAACAGTATTAAAACAAAAAAGGCTTGAAATATGTCACTTTTTTTGTAAGGAATATAAAATATATGACAGTTTACCTTTTTTTTAATCATTGGAACTTTTTTTTGCGATATTCTTTTTTTGGAGATGCACTAATAGTTTACTTTTTTTAATGTACTGTCACTCTGAACACAGCTCAACTAACTTTATTTGGTTAATGTCAATCAATTTTCAGCTTCAATAGCTCAAGCATCCTATCCCATCAGCAATCATAAGTTGTTCTTTCTAGTCCAACTCAGGGAGAGAGAACTCCTAAGTCTGAATCTTGGCTGAACCTCATTAAAAACAGCTCACTCTATGCATTACTCACTTTGAATCCCAACCCTTGCTCAGTTTACATTTACATAAAACTGAAACTAGCCCCTCACACGGCTGATGAGTCAGTGTACTCACACTTCTGCTTTACAAGCCGAGGCATGAGTCAGTCTCTCAGAAATCCTGACTCTTTCAGTGGAAGTAACCCATTGGTCCTGATCACAAACCAGTTTCCTCTTTCTAAATATCACCTCTGGTCATTATGAAAGAAAACCTCGTTTCAGATCAGCAGCAAACAGCAACATCTAATAGCATCTGACCTAGTTACAATAGGTTTGGCCCCATGTTCCCTTTTTCAACAGTCACATGGACCCACTTTCAGTCAGTAGGTCATTGCTGTCATTTGTTCAGATGCCTTTCTGTCATCAAAAGGTACGTAAGTTAAAGTAGGACTCTTCCTTCTTCCAGTGGTCAAAGTCTGCCAACACAATGATGATGCACTTTTGACTATGGAGACAGAACATGTGTGAACACAGAAATTTGATTCATACAAAATGTTCAATGCAAAAATATATATAGGAAAATATTTACAATGGGATTAAAAAAACACATACAGCAAAGGATGAAATGTAGAGCAAAGACAGGGAGAGATAAATATCAGGGGGTTTTCCAGTTATTGAAATATGAGCTAACATTTAACATGTCAGCAAGCACAAAAAGGGTTTGAGGAAAACTAATCCTTTGAAAACAGTAAGCTGTGGAAGCCCAACATGCAATATGAAAATAAGAAGACGGCTTTGACAAAGAATTGTATAATTTAGGTTGTAAAAATATTTGCTTGTATCTTGACATGCATGTGGCATTAGTATATGATCACTAGTTTCAAATAGCCACATATTTACAGTGCATATCTAGAACAACATAGTGTCACTGGCATGTTATTACAAATTAAAAGTATCAATGTACAATAAAACTCTTAATTTGAAAACATCACAAAAATAAAATAAAATAAAAAAGCTTGTTTTAACATGAAATGTAGCTTCAACTTCCAGTTTTTAGACAAATTGATAAATAGCATTTTTAAAGAAATTTGGATGACAAACCTGAAACATTAAAATTAAATAAAACAATTGCACTCCATCATACTGTACATTCATATCTGACATTCTTTTGTTTCAGTAAGATCTTCAATAAAAGCAGTCCAAGAAGAGATGGAAAAAATGCCACAAAAATATTTTTTTTTCTCTATTAACTCTGAAAACACCAAAACAGGACCCTGCACACCCCTTCAGTCCCAGTTTTCATCCAAAAGTGAAATAACATACAACTCTTTTTGAAATTAAATAATTCGTCACTTCAGGTGTCCTTCATAAACGTCTAGGATTTCAGTCATTGTAGGGTTTAGATTTGAAGCATGAGCTGTCCTGGAGCATACTGACAATCATTTTTTCATACATGCGCTGTACAGATGAGGCGCTAATGATGCGGATGATCCTTTTCATGGTTCGTAACAGGGGCCGCGGGGCTCCTTGTGAGCGTAGCTTGCGTAGACTGTGAGACAGGGCCTTGGTCAGGTCCTGCCCACTGTTTTGACTCTTCCACAGGTGGAGCAGCTGAATAATGTACCGGTGAGAAGGACAGGAGAGAGCCAGTGTTTGCACAGCCTCCTCACTCACCTTCTCACCTGGGAGGCTGTCCACAAGCACTAGCAGGTCTCCAAGTGTGATGTTCTTCAGACCAGCGCAGCGAGACACTTTCCTCTCACAGTGGTTCACACCTGGAGCACAACAGGAAAGAGGGGTCAGTTATGGACATAAGTTTAGCTAAGATACAGCATGCAGTGGTGTATTATGCTAATTATAGCACACATTATGCTTTTATCTGTTTTAAAAATTGGGCTGGATTATCTTGGTCAATTGCACAGTGGTCATACTGAACATCATACAATTTTTATCCTCATAATTCTAACTTTAAAAGTCCTTTAATTAGTTCTAGGGTTGGGGCATTATATGTCTATTCTAGTGTATGTGTTCATCATTCTTTTTTTATTATTTCATATTTAATGATTCCCTGAGTTGTTTGAACAAATTTCCTTTGTACACAATGGCATTCAGTGTAGCTTCAGCTGTAGCATGTAGGCTTCAAATACATCTGTAAAATGTATTTATGAGTCACATTGCATAAAGGCTACCAAATCTCCTTTTCAAAAACATATTTCTTTGGACTTTAGACTGTTACAAAGTCTTGTGGCCACTTTGGCAGAAGAGCTTCAGTTCTCTTTTCCATTCATACTATTTTAATCAATTCATGAACATGTCAGCCCTCATTTCAAGAAACACCACCTTTTCAGTCTATCTGTTCTAAGAAATGCTTGATAATTTAAGTATAAAATAACTCTCCAATTCATTATATTTAACATGCTATATAGCCTTCATGACGTTATCTTAGGTGATTCACAGAGGAAAATAAAAGCACTGGCAAAGATCAGTATCAAAATGTACAAGTACATTACCAAAAACTTAGAAAAGCGTTTGTAAGTTACGCTTTCAAGAAATGAGATACACTCTACTGAACACTGGACTATTTCTGTCAAGGTTTTCAATGCTAATGAGAGTACCGAGTTTGTTTTTACTGAAGTAAAATGTATGTAAAATATTTATTACTGTCCTATAAATGACTGAACATATAAGAGATAAGCCTGCTTAAAGTATGTTTAAGGAACCAAGCACCACCCAAGGGAACTACCACTAACAGTTGGCTTCTTATTCACACATTTTCTCTGACAGTATAAATACACTTGTAATTTATTTCAAAGAATTATTGAATGCAGATTTACTTTACTAAATCATGCTATAAAATGTGGAGATACTCGGCCCTCATAGCCACATCCTCTAACCTTGGATGATGCTGTAGAGCTTATCCTGGTCTTTGTTTTGCTCCCTCCAAAGGCGCAGCAGATGCAAGGCCTGCTGTTGGGGGCTGCAAGTTGTCTTCAGCATTTCTACACTTTTCCAGTCGACCTTACGTCCGGGCAGATTCTCCAGCAAATGCTCCACTGGCACAGAAGCTAGTGGCAGAGATGACAAGAACTGAAATATGACCTCTTCACACAGCGTGATGTCTGGAGGCCAAGGCAGAAGGAGAGAAGGATGGAAAGAGTGATGTAGCATTGGAAGACAGACAGAGAGCAAGAAAGAGAGAAAGCAAAAAAGAGGGATGAGCATATATCAAATGAACAAATCTAGAAATGAATGATGCTTTGTAATAAGAATTCAAGGAGCTGCCACTCTCTGTATTCAAACTTAAAATATAACTGATTATCTTGGCTGAACATTTTTGGCAGGACAACTAAAGATTTCAAAATGTAGGATATTAATCCAACAAGTTGTTTAGTATGTCAACACATTAAAGACAAGTTTCAACATGAAGCAAAAAATTAAAACTTTCTTTTAAATTATGTTAAAATGTGCCATTTACAGATTCTCTGGCAAATCACAGCAGGTTGACAGAACTAGCCTGTCGAGCATGTAAAAACTAACAAATATAAGGAAAAAAGCTCCAAAAACATTCTGTAATTTATGTCAACATATTTGTCATGTGCAAAATGAAAAACATTCATCCATTAAAAAGAAGAATACTTCAGGAAGTTGTAAATTTGTCAATGTGTCTAAAGGCTTAAATGTTCCATTTCAGAACTATTGTTTTGCTTTTGTATTAATTAGTCCAGGTGAATATACTTGTGCTTTAATATGCTGCCATGTACAGTGGAACTTATACCTCACAGATATGATTTTTTAAGCAAGACTGTCATACTGGATTGACTGATGAAGAGTCCACAGTTACTGAGAATTTGTCCCTTGATACCAATTCTCAGGAACACTCAACACCTAAATACTCAGACACTCAAATTCTCAGACACTACTGCTGTAAGACACATCTAAAGTGTTTCCCCTAACTGCCTTTCATGCATAATCTCACACCATTCCACTTAATGCTCTCATGGTTGCAATCATTCTGTCAATTCATTAGTGAAATATTTAACATTGTTGTGTCATTTGAAGTGTATTCAGCTACATTTTAGTGCACCAAGGAAAAAAAAACTTTTTTGCCTGAGGTTTCGATTAAAAAAAACAATCTATTATTTGACAAACCAAAAAAGTATTGTAATCCTGATGGCAACATTTTAAGGAGAGTGTTAGTTGCAAATTTGACTGCATACTTCTAGGGAAAACAGGCATGGAAAATCTCAAAGATCTGTGTTGTTAAAAAAACATGTAAAATTTACAAAAGTGACTGCATAAATGTATGAAGGTAAAGAATTTCACACTGTACAGCCCACGTGGAGCCTAAAGGAAAGTAAAATTTTGACTTCCTACTAGGGTAAAAATATCTCTGAAATCCTGTCCTCTGACTCAGCTTGTTCCTTAAATTGTGAAGGATATGTCATCATCCTGATTCATGATTCCTCATGGTAATAGCAGGGCTCAAGTGCAAAATAAAACAAAACAAAACAAAATCTCCAACATACATTTGTGTGTGTGTGTGTGTGTGTGTGTGTGTGTGTGTGTGTGTGTGTGTGTACATCTATAGGGTGCAGCCTTGGCCTAGTGGTAAGGATCTGGTCTTGTGATCCCCAGACAGGACATGACTGAAGTGCCCTTGAGCAAGGCACCTAACCCCCTAACTGCTCCCCGGGCGCTGGTGGATAAGGGCTGCCCACCACTTCGGGCACAAATTCTCACAGCTTAGTGTGTTTACTAGTGGGTGTGTGTGTTTCACTGCACAAATGGGTTAAATGCAGAAGTCAAATTCAGTTGTGTGAAAATCACATTGGCAAATTGGTTCATCTTAATCTTAATATATATTTATACTACTCGCAAAAAGTGAGGGATATTTGGCTTTGGAGTGAAATTTATGGAAAATGTAAAAAGTTCATGCTACAGTGGTATTATATCATGAAAGTTGGGCATGTAAGTAGAAGCATGTAATGGTGATTTCCTCTCAAACTACTTATTAAAACAAAAGTCAACAACAGTGGTGGGTAATCCCCAACAAACAATGTCAATGTCTCAATAACATGTTATGTGCCCTTGAGCATCAATTACAGCTTGACAGCAACATTTCATGCTGTTCACAATTAAACTTATTGTCTGCTGAGACATGGCATCCCACTCTTATTGAAGGGCAGCCCTCAGGTCATTGAGGTTCTGAGGTACACAGTTGAGAGCCTCTATGATGTTATTAGAGTAGTATGGGCTTGTCACTGTACCATTCACAAAGTGTAGGCAGTTCTCTATTAACTAGGCATACTAACACCACCACCACCAAAGGCTTGTCTGGTGATAACAGTGGCTGATGCACAGTGTCTCCAACATCGTTGGTGGCCATCATTTCTGCTCAGCATGAATTGACTTTCATCAGTAAACAGCACTGAGGCCCATTGTTCTCTCATCCAGCATAAATGCTCTCCGGCCCATGCAAGATGATGATGCCTGTGCCTGCTGGTGTGGTCAGGTACCCTTGCAGGTGTTCTAGCACACAGCCCACGCTGATGTAAACAGTTTGAATTGCCTGACATGACACTTGGGTGCCTCTCACCTCCCTTAAATGTGCCTATAGTTGTGTGGCATTCATCATCTGGTTCTGCAGGGCACTGTTCACAATGAAGCGGGTATCAGTGTGGGATGTGGCCAAAGGACTTCTACTTCTATGCATTTCTGTGACTCTTCCAGTCTCTCTGTATCTCTGTTACAACCTGCTGATGACACTCTGTGACAATCTAACCTCAGTGGTCACTTCTGTCTGAGAACATCCTGTTTGAAGCCTCACAATTTTGAGACACTGAGTGGAAGATCAAAGTAGAAGATATTTCTAGGACCAAGACTGGGCACCCCTGACTTAATGTATTCTATAGTTTTATTAGACTGCTGAGTCAAAGTCTGCCCTCAAGATACAATGACTGGGATTGGACTGAATGTAATGACATTCAGTAGTTTTATGAATGAGGGACTGCATGACATCCAGTAAAATCTGAAAGCAACAGATGATTTATGAAAGTGGTAGGTGCATGATTATGGGTGAGGCCTAGCAATGTGATCATTGGCATTATAACTGACCCCAAAGATATGAATGAACACATGTAGTCTTCTGTATGATGGTGATAAATGTCAACGAGAATGTCACTCTTGTCCATGGGGTCAGCTGACATTATGCTAACACTACACTAAGCACTGTGTTAATACTGTGCTTTCAACCCAAGCTCTTAACACCGAAAACCTCTTACAATATCTGTATTAGAGTGGAGTATTAGTGGCCATACTCACCATTGTGACACTCTGTGTGTGGATGGTAGCAGTTCAAAGTGCGGTCACTCTCACATAGCACGTCTTGGGCGGTGGTGCCCAGCCTCAGGGTCTTCAGGCCTAGCTTAGAGCAGTCCCGTTGGGGCTGGCAGGGCTCTGTGGCTGAGGTCACACTAGAAAAAAAGCCCTGGGGACACTTCTCACACACGGTGTCACTGTCAGGTGTACCTAAAATACAAACAACCACATGAAAAGCATAATTAATTAGTAAAATAATTCCTATATTGTTTTTCATCATTTCTGCTTTAGTTTCAGCATTTTTCTTTAATTCCTCATACTACAAAAGCTCAAATGGCATAACAGATCTTCAGGGGAAACTTCGTTTATTTACAGTTTGATATCCAGAACATGCAAATATCTTCAGTGTGAATTATCTCAACCGTTCAGGGGCAGCAGGTGGACCGAGCACGCTAGTTCCTCTTTTAAACTAAATAAAAATGAATCAGGAATCTCCCATGCTTAACCACATTACCCACAATGCTTCACATTAAATTTTTCTGTGAAAGAAAGGTTGGTTGTTTAACACCCTGTCTCTGCCTACAAAATCTCCCTCAAAAAGTTGAGGTGTAAGTGTCCTTTTAAAACAATAAAGATTTTCACATGATTTTAGCTACATTTATTACACTTAAATAATAAAATAATTAAATAAAACCACCACTAAAACATTACAAAATATTATAAATATATTAGTCTATATATAATTGTTTATAATACTTCTCAGCCTAATAAAAACAGAATTGTTATTTACAAACAGACACATTCTATAGCACACACATATAAAATTAATACATATTTGTGAATATAGGTTAACCTTTCATTTAACCATCTAATGTTTATGTGAAGAGTAAAATAAAGTAAAAAGCAAGTAATACATGACTAAAGGATTATGACAAAACGTAAACATACCAAGCATTGTCCTAAAATTATTTAGGTGTTTTGGAAAACTTAAAAAGTTAGCACTTTTTCTGCTTAGATTTAAGATAATGTATTTAGGAAATTTTATTCTGTAATATTAGTCCTAAATGAGATCCTAACAGAGGTATTAAATACAATTAAAATTAAATAGGAGCTCATAGTTAGGATGTTTCTGTAATACAAAAACAACTCTGAAGTTGCTCTATGAGCTTTTAAAAAATAAGTTGTAAACACACATGACACATATACACACATATACACACACATACTTGGAAAACAAATACAAATAGATAAATAAATAAAAAATATTACAGTATTCTGTCAGAAATTAAACTGATCACTGGTTGAGTGCTCTGCATTCAAAGAACTCTGTCGCCATCTTATGGATCAACATTTCTTTACCTCGACAGACTCCCTCATAAGGCTGCTTCTGACAATATCAACGACAGTATATGTGATTAATTTGCAAACAATAATATTACAAAACTCAATTTGTTACCATGCCCGATAATGCTAGCTTAACAAGACATCATTAACAACACTCTTCTTCAACTGTCATTGTGCTAGACTTAGTTACTTAGTGATTGGCCAGAGAAAACTCCCTCTATTTGAGGTGTAACGTTCATGGGTGGGAGATTCAGACCTTGATAAACCAGAACAGAAGGTAAACAATGACTCTGGTCACAAACACCCCCAAACATTTGCATACAGGCTGGTATCAGTGCGTAAGACTGGAGACTAACAGTGGTCTGTGCTGTTCTGTCTAAGGAACAACCCTGTCACTCAAAGAAGAAGCAGTTGTCAGATGAGGTGATTACTTTACTTCTAGCCTTTGCATATTGTTACAGAGAATATGCTCCCTCTTCAATTTGTTTAATGCTAACATGGGTTACTAAAGGTGGAAAATTGGTGTCAGCAAGGCAAGAGGCACTGTGGGTATATTCAACCTTGGGTTCAGTTCACAGGCTGACTGACTTTGAAGGTTGTTTTGAGTTCCAGACCTCCAGGGTGCTTCTATAATGGAGAGGCAAATGGGGCGAAGTGATCTGATTTCGGGAAACAGCAAAGCATTCTGACAGTGTGCAAGGCTGAGCCCTTTGAACAACAACTGTGAGAGAGCCCTCTAATATATGCCAATAAACCAGAACTTGTGAGGGACGCATTTTGACTCTCCTTTAGAGAAGTCATACTGTCATGTTGAGTAATACCTCTCTCAAAAAATGAGTGTTCTTACCCAGCACGGAGGCACCGGAGCCTGGCGGACAGGCAGTGTGTCGAATGCAAAATTCCACCATCAGGTGGTAGCCAGGCATGCATTCACAAATGCGATCGTGTGTACTGTTGCACTCCCTCCGGACAATCTGTCTTTCCTTGCAGACTGAAGTGCAGTGCTGGCAGCTGTCTCCCCAGTGCCACTGCTCCGCAAAACGCCTTTCAGGGCAGGGGATGCAGACGGTGGGCTTCCTGGAGGTGCAGTGTCTCTCAACAGCTGTGCCTGGTGGGCACTGGTCACACATTAGCACCTCTGAGGTGTTGGGGTCACGGTGCTGGTACTTTGGTGTTTCATTGTAGGCCCAGGCATAGGAAATGAGGAAAAGCTATAGAGAAGAGGAGAAGGAGAGAACAATGGCAATGAGATGTTTGTTCCTGTGTGTTGAAATGTTCAATCACACGAAGAATATGCATTTGGATGCATGTATGTGTGTGTTCTTTTGGGCCAGTCTAGTATTCAGTATTGTCAAAGCATCAGAAGACTGATCAAGGCCGTATGTGGTCCAGATGTACTGAGCACAGCATCACTGCTGAGCAATTTTACACTGCGGACTTCCCCGTCACCCAGCTGCCACGAACAACAATATGCTCCGGATCTTGCTATGGCCCTAGTGTGACTGCTGTTGGCATCTATTCAAATGACCAAGACCCACAAAAACGGGGAGAGCAGGCAAACTACCCATAAACCTTACTCTGCGGTGTCTCCAGACCAAACATTGTGTTCTCCCCAGCAGGTGGTGCGACTCAGTGAGGAAATCATTAAGTCCTCTAGCTCATTTTTTACCATGGGGGAATGCCACACTTATGGTCATCAAATGGTGGAAAAGTCAATGAACTTTTAGCCTTTCACTGCTTTAAGAAAGGCTGCCATTTGACGACGTAAGGTACAGAACTGCAAACCAAAATTACACAGTACTATAGAGCTTCTGATGACCATAATTACACAGTTTGAATGATCTGAAGGAACCTCACAAAAGATGAGTCTTATGGACTATGGCCAGCTTCAAATTCAAATGCATGATTTTGAGGTATGCAGCATGTACTACAGCCAGATGCAGCATGCTGAACAAAGCTGCTCAGATTTAAGACAGCAACTGGGGAGTCATTAAGCAGTCATACTGGGAACATGGCTTGGGTCTCACGCTGCTCTGCCAAGAGAGATGCAAATCGATGACCCAGACCACTGTCCCTGAAAACAGTTCAGCAGATCTCCAAACTCCTGCGCAAGAGTCTAGAGAATCTGTGGATTGTCACTCCACTGCCAAAGAACCACTATAACCCCTAATTCTACTGGAATACAAGTCACAGCCTTTTCCTCCGAGTATGGCCTTGCTGAATTCATCTGAGAACAATAGTGTAAGCCTCAGGTAATATTAATGGATGATAAGCTTTTACTCTAAATTAGCTCTTGTGGAGCTACTTTAGTGATACATTCTGACAAGTTCCCTAATTCTTTCCACTTCAGGAGCTCTGGTCGCTGTCTGGGTCAATGATCTATATTACTGGATAGGACACTGCCTATTCGCTAGCATTGAGGCTGGCGAGGCGTCATGGAGCCGCCATGTTGTGTGGAAGTGAAGCTTGTAAACAATGGCACATAGCCAGCACTGCTGCCTTCTCGAAGCTCTAACTTCGCTAATAATTGTCCGATTTTCAAAATTTAAAGTTCTTTACAAAGAGGATAAAAAGCTCTTTAACATTAATCAAAGTATTAAAATGGTTGATGACATGTTAGGCTATTATCGGCTCTCGCATCTGTCGTAACCGACATTTTCTCTAGGCCTTACTGCTTGCATGACTTCCAATGGCTGGAAAATTGTTAATAATGATCCGATTTTCAAAATGTAAGTTATTTACAAAGAAGACAAAGAATTAAATTGTGTAATGCTGCTATCGCATGACCACTGACATAAATATAGCCATGTTTTCTTGCCTTGCTGATACTAGCTATTGACCGATGGCTCTACACAAATGATCAATTTTTTCAACCTGTCGACTGTCTTAATCCAAAGTAAAGAACACGGAGACCTCCGTAAATAAAATGTAGAATGTAAATGTAGAAATATTCAATGCTATCATCCGAGTTCATTAAATGTTACAGTATTGAAATACTTGTAATAATAAATTTTCATGGAAATCCTGTATTTTGTTGCTGGTGTTATTGTTCCAACTAAAAGGCACCAGATTTTTAATGTTTAAGTTCATTTATTAACATTCATACAATTCTACATGTTTTCACACCTTTAAGTTATACCTGACTACTTGTATTCAAGCCAATTAATGTCTTTGTGAAGAGAAATATTCCATATGAGAAATAGCAAGACTTCCATCTGTAGAATAAGACATTATAGACATTATTTTTGACAAAGGTTGTATATAAGACTTTATAAGACTTTACAAGCATTCACAGGAACCCTGTAGTAGGTACTGATCTATACATAATACAGCATCAATACATGTATGTGGGCATGTCTTTACTGTCCTTGAAAGAGAACTAAGTTGTTCAACTTTTGTCTGATCTTTTTACCTAATAAATCATTTTAAAATGAATACATACTTGTGGAATGTGATCCCCTGGTCTCTGCTGACAGAATTCCAATAAGTAAAGCGATAAAACAAAACATTGCAGCCCTTTCGTTGTTTGTAAACGCTGTCTTCCTTCCGATCTTGCCCTGCTTCCACACAACATGGAGGCTCCTTGCCGGCGCGTTCAAAAGTCACGTGTGTCCTATCCAGTAATATAGATCATTGGTCTGAGAGGCCTGGCATCAAATGATCATGTGGCTCCTCAACATGCCCATCATAAAGCCATCAGGTTCACACACGACACACATGAGAGAAGATTAGAGAAATACTCAACTGAATATAAAAAGTCACAGAACCAGAGGTTCAACAGCTATTGTTCTGCTGCCGTGTTTGATCTGGGCTAAGTGAGAGGAGACACCACAACATGAAATGGAAACAAGCATATCACAGGCACAATCGATCTAATTATCTAGACTGATTTTCTGATTAAAGAGCTCCAAGTCATACTGTACAAATTCACTTTGTGTCACAAAGCTTGATCTTTAACTGTTAAATGAGATGATCGTATCTTTAAAATGTCAAACAAAATAGAAAATATAAGCTTATTAATAAAAATTACAAGCTGTTCTTCATTAAATTCTATTTAGAATTTTTACACTTTGTCATCGTTTTTTTTTTCCTCTTTAGCTACACGTTCTCCTACTTATCAAGTCATAAACTGTGTTCCTAAGCTGTTAACAGCTTAGCTCTGGTTATAATGACTCAAAGCAGTCAAAAAGGAGGTGTGTCATGTTTTCCTTATTACCTCTACTGTTCGCTAACTCTTATCAATGTTTTTTATGGACCGTCTGCCATTTTGCCTGAAAAGGTTAAAAACAAGAACGTTAACTGCAAGTAGCCGTTTGACACCTGTCAAGCTATCACGCAAGTGTCATTTCAAAAACACAATAATGACCTTTAGAGACCAGTTCTAATCCAAAAGAGGAACTTATTGCTCTGTACTTCCTTTCAGGATTATTTGTTCCTATTTGAATAAACGGTGTAGGCTCATATCTTGTTAAATGTCATCCAGGCCATTATATTCCCCCCAAAAAATATGTTTACTTAAAGTGCCACTCTTTGTCAAGGCAGGATGCATATAAAAGTAGAAGGGGAGGAGGGAGTGAAAGACAAAAGAAGCAGTGAGGGGTCGCTTTACTTTTCACCTGCTCTTGATCGCAAGCTGATAACAATTTCACTGTCATGTTGTACCCCATCACACTTCTACAAACTGATCTCTTTGATGGGATTCATGGGCTGTAACTCAGAAGTTAAACGTGACCCTGATCAGGATTAAGATAATGGATGTGTGGATGAATACTCAGAAGTTCACACAAATGCTCCATATGGAAAGACAACAGTCATGGTGAAATTTGCACTGGATCTGGATTGTTTCTGCGTTATCTCGTACACATCAAAACAAGGATAAATGCAAATCACGAGTCAGGAGCATGCACAGCCAACATGCAAAATACATCAAATAAAGGATGTTCTTCTCAGTCATGTAAGCAATCACAATGGTGGACACTGAAACCATGAGAGGTCTGGTTATATCCACTCCATTTCCTCCATATAATACAAAAGATCAGTGCAATGATGTCATGCAATATTACATAAAACTGTATACAATGTGGACTGACAACTTAAAATCCGTCCCAGTTGAGAACTAGGCAAAATCTGTTAAATCACTCATTAGACTATATCAGTCTATGCCAGAGAAGAATGACGACTGCTACAGAGCAATCGATGTACCACAGTAGACCAGGACGAGTGCATCTGTATACCTTCTGACATCTAATTTACAATGACGTCTTGCTATTGTCATTTGAGCCTGTATTACCCAGTATTACCCATGAGGGGCAGCCATGGCCTAGTGGTTAAGGATCTGGTCTCGTGACCAGAAGGTTGCCGGTTTGATTCCGAGACAGCCCTTCAGAAAGGCACCTAACACCCTAAATGCTCCCCAGGCGCTGGTGGATAAGGGCTTCCCACCAGGCTTCAGGCACAAATTCTCACTGCTTTATGTGTGTCTGTGTGTTTCACTACATGAATGGGTTAAATGTAGGGGTGAAACGATTACTCGAGTAATTTGAGTTACTCGATTACAAAAAAATGATCGAGTAATTTTCTGTGCCTCGTGTAATCGTTTATTTAATTTTAAAACTCCGTGCACGGTATTTCGCACGGACGACTTTTAATGTGGCACACCACGCTTACGTCACCCAGGCACAGGAAGGAGGAGGCGCGGAGATTTTTAGTCAAGAAGCGGAAATATGGAAGCGACGAGGGAAAAGAGCGACAACGTGCGAGAAGAAAACGGCAATAGGAAAATAACGCAGTGCGCTATCCAACACTGGCAGAACTGGCAAAGTCTCTGCTGTGTATTTCAGCTACATCCACGCCATCAGAGCGCCTGTTTTCAGCTGCAGGAAACATTGCATCAAAGCGCAAGGCAAGCCTCAGTTCTTAGCATGTTGACATGCTCACTTTCCTCAATTGTTATATGTTGTATTGATATTGTTTGTAAGAATAATGTTCAGTATATGTTGGCTTTGTAAAAAAGAAAATATTTCATTCAACATGCAGAAAACCTAGAAGTAGATGTTGTTATATCTCAGACTTGAAATTGTTTATTATTCTTAATTTATGTTTGCTTTTTACCTTTAAATCAATGTGATTTTATTTTATATCTATGTTTTTGCACTTTAAAAAAAGCAAGAGTTTTGTCACACAGACTTGAAATTCAAAGTAGAATATATAAAAAGGCAATGTTTACTGTATTGTGCCTTAATTTATGTTTGCTTTTTACCTTTAATGTGATTTCTAAAAATGTATTTCTCTTCTGTTTTGATTTTGAAAAAAGCAAGAGTTTTAAACTTGAACCTGAAATGGAGGCTGTTATTGTATTTTAAGTAATAAAATGTTTAATTAAAAAGCTTGAAAGTTATTTTTTGTGTATTTCTATTACTTTTAAAATAAGCTTAAGTAGTTATTGCAGAACCTGATATTTTTCATTTATTTTTTTCCGATTACTCGATTCATCGCAAGATTAATCGATAGAATAATCGATTACTAAAATAATTATTAGCTGCAGCCCTAGTTAAATGTGGAGGTCAAATTCCATTGTGTGCAAATCGCAGTGGCAAAAAGGTGAATCTTAACCTGATTAGTTAGGTGGTTATAGTATTCAGATATGACTATAACCATAACTTCAATCAGCTGCTAATGGGAGGTCTGATAGCACATCCTATTTTAGTAAGAGAATGTCTCTACATGAAGAAGACTACAAAAGCTGGAGTTTTATTGTAAAACAATTTAGAGCCATTAGAAAAAATGTTGAAAAATCAAACATAACAAAATATTAACCTGCGAGGAACAGAACAACTATATTTGGTTTAACTTTCTCTAGATTATAAAAATATAATGGATATTTTAACCCTATGGAGTAAACAGAAACTATGTAGCTATTGGCTAATTTAGCACAAAAAAGCTTTCTGATATCCCACAACTTGGAAAATAATTTTCCTAATGCAAGAGTCCAATGAAATAAGATGTCAGCTTTTACTTGAGACAACTGTCATTCATAAAAGTACATATACTTTAGCCACATCTGAACTGTGAATTTAATTTATTTATTTTATGAAGTAACCATTTCATTAAATGTAGAAGAAATCTAGTTTACTTGACTGTGGACAGTGAATGGCAGAATTTAAATAAGTCATTGGAGGACAGGACACCACTGAAAGCTGTAATGCAAATTTATTTTTGTTACACTTATTTATTAATTAATTTATTAATTTTTTTTTATTTTAATGATTGCACACTAATCAAGATATCGACACAGATTCATCTGAGGTATGACATGCTTGTACACAGCTTTTTGATCTGACATCCAATTTTCATAAACACTGGGTTAAATTCTGAAATCAGAATTTTTTCATCCCTCAATATACTTGTATACCTTGATTTGGGCTTGGGGTACACTGAGGGTATCCCTCACTGACAATGTAGCCGAGGTAATACATAAATGAAAGGATGAGTCTATATAAAAATCTAAAAAAGAAATCCATTTACACAGACCAAGTAAAACATGTCAAAGCACAAAAAAAAACATCCCTCACAACTGACCTGCACTCATCTATGTGCCTTTTATTCATTCCTCACTACTGACCTGCACTCCTCTATATGTCCTTTATTCATCCCGCACTACTGACCTGCACTCCTCTGTGTCCTTTATTCATCCCTCACTACTGACCTGCACTCCTCTGTGTTCTTTATTCATCCCTCACTACTGACCTGCACTCCTCTATGTGTCCTTTATTCATCCCTCACTACTGACCTGCACTCCTCTGTGTCCTTTATTCATCCCTCACTACTGACCTGCACTCTTCTGTGTGTCCTTTATTCATCCCTCACTACTCACCTGCACTCTTCTATGTCCTTTATTCATCCCTCACTACTCACCTGCAC
>BRDA01067971.1:1040-19531 GCA_036984385.1 Crenuchus spilurus | reverse complement strand
TGGTGGTTTCTGCTGAGTTTTGTGGTGATTTCTGTTGTATTTTGTGATGGTTTCTGCTGTGTTTTGTGGTGATTTCTGTTGTATTTTGTGATGGTTTCTGCTGTGTTTTGTGGTGGTTTCTGTTGTGTTTCACGGGG
Source organism: Crenuchus spilurus (assembly GCA_036984385.1). Lineage (NCBI taxonomy): Eukaryota > Metazoa > Chordata > Actinopteri > Characiformes > Crenuchidae > Crenuchus > Crenuchus spilurus. The sequence goes on along the minus strand of BRDA01067971.1, from coordinate 19,394 downwards.
GTTTCTGTTGTGTTTTGTGGTGGTTTCTGCTGTGTTTCACTGTGGTTTCTGTTGTGTTTCGCAGTGATTTCTGCTGTGTTTTGCAGTGGTTTCTGCTGTGTTTTGTGGTGGTTTCTGCTGTGTTTTGTGGTTTTTTCTGATGTGTTTTGTGGTGATTTCTTTGTGTTTTGCAGTGGTTTCTGCTGTGTTTTGTGGTGGTTTCTGTGTTTCACAGTGGTTTCTGATGTATTTCATGGTGGTTTCTGTTGTGTTCCGTGATGGTTTCTGCTGTGATTTGTGGTGCACCTTTGCTGCCTGGAGTGACTTTGACTGTTGAGTGACTTTGTTTGCTAAGACAAAGAACAACAACAGGACAATCTTTCTACCATATTTTATTTGTATAAAAATATATGTACTGTATGAACATCACAAATTTTGAGAAGACCTTGACATGGCACATTGGTTTGTTCTGCAATTAAATATTTGAATCCAGGCAGCTTTCTGTCTCTTTCCTCCCATTTTATTCCACGGCTTCATGCTCAGTTCAGCCATCCACAAGCTTTTAAATTAACTCCCACATTCTGGTCGACCCATTTCTTGAATACAAATATTACCCTGGCATAAACCTAACATTGGACAAGAAACATCAGTCTGTTTGTTCTATCTCATAGTATGTATAGCACAGCATGCTATTCATTTTGTAATGCACTGATTCAGTATTTTGATGGCTACATGTTTAGAACTGCTTGAAAATGTTCTGGCTTTCTTCCATGGCAAGTCTGCACTGATGTGGAATTCTAAAACCTCAAGGCAGTTTCAAGATAATAGGCATGTTTATGCTCTCCCCGTTGACTCCTTTCTAAAATAACGAAGGCATATTTTCCCCTCAATACTCCCTATTGGTACCCATCATAGATGTTTTTTAGCTATTTCCTTATTCATTTCAATCTGTAATCCCATCACTATTGGAAAAAACAAGATATCTGTAGGATAAACTTGTAAATACTGTATGTAGATTTGCATGCAAACGTTTGTGCACCCCTGCATAAATTATATGACAGTTTGTTGATTTTCTGTGTGAAAAACTAAAGCTCATAATTTCCACCAAAGAAGATGCCACCGTAACTGTGAATTTCAACTCAGAAACTCATCTAATCTTCAAGTTCTTCAATGTCTTTGGTCCGTCAGTGCCAGTCTTTAGGCTTGTTTGAGATGTTCTGCACCTGGCATTAGTTTTCAGCAAAAGTAGCCAGTTGAGGGGGTTGAGGAGTTGAGCAAGGTGTACTGAGAATTAACTTCTCTTACACTGACTGACTCCCAACACCATTACAGAATCCACTGGCAGTTAGTCCGGTTGCTGGTTATTCTCTGTGCAGGACACATGAACTTATTTTCACGTAGAAAATCAACAAAACATAAATTAATCAGGGTGTCCAAGCTTGCACGCCAACTCTAGTTCACTTAGTATTAAAAAATTTAATTAAAGTTTGGAATATTAGACATAAATGCTTATATCAACATGTCTTCAAAATTATGAAGTTATACATTCACTCTAACTGTCTGACTGTCTTTCTCAGCCCGTCTCTATCTCCATCTTCTCTCCCTCTCATGGTTGAACTGATTGTGCAAGCGTCAAGGTGTGTCTCCAGACTGCATACGTGGTTACCTAGTAATGCTGAATTTTTTTCCATGTACCAGCACCACTCCCTGAGAAAGGAATGCTCCTGAGAGAGACATTAACATTGGTCATGCTGAGTTTAACAGTCTGTTCATAGTTAAAGGCAGTGGAAGCTCTTCAGGGTTGATTAAGTATGTCTTGGTAAATAAATTACCAACACTTTCTCTTACCTTGTTCACACCTGGTCATTTTCTGGGCTAGTGTGTGGATTACATCTTAATAAGATGTTAAGGCACTTGGTGTATTGTTGGGGTTTTGACTACACTGGGTGGTCTTGGCTGTATGTTTTTTTAAGTTTTTGTTGTATTGGGTGGGGTTTAGATGGCATATATTGGGTTTGGGCTATTTTGGGTGGTTTTGGTTGTATTGGACAAGGTTTAGGTTGTACTGAGCAGGGTTTTGGCATTTTGTAGTGGGATTTTGGTAGCATTAGGTGGGTTTTTGGTTGTACTGATGGGGATCTGGTTGTTGACTGTAATGTATGGAGTTTTTGTTATAATGGGTGGTGTTTTGGTTATACTGGATTTGTTTGATTGTATTGGATGAGGTTGGATGTACTGAGCAGGGTTTAGCTTGTATTGGGTGGTTTTGGTTGTATTGGGTGGAATTTCATTTGTATTGGGTGGGGGTTAGTCTGTGTTTGTGGATTTTTTTTAGTAGTCTGTTGGGTAGGTTTTTGGTTGTACCGGTGGGGGTTTGGTTTGGTTGTACATGGAAGAAGTTTGTCTGTAATGTGTGGAGTTTTGGTTGTATTGGGTGGGTTTTTGGTTGTTTGGGTGATGTTTTGGTTGTTGATGTGGCTTGGAAAGATGAATGCATTTACACTACCATAACATCTGGCTAAAATGTGTCTCAGATCACCTTCTGAGGAAGTCTGAATTAAATTATTTTAAATGTGTTCTGTGTGTGTTTACAACTGTAGTTTTATGTGCATAACCTCTTTCCAGATATAATCCTGATACTCAAGATGCACAAAACAACCAGGTTTAAACAGGATATTCTACTTTGGAACTATTAAATGACTATTTTCCACCATCAAGGTGCTAGTGTTAATGCTAACAGTAATGTTTGCTAATGAAAGTAAATGCCACTGTCATGAATCAAAGCAAATCAGGCCAGTTGGAAAATTGCCTAATGGTTAGCAATGTTAGCAGTTAGCATCTTGTACTTCCACTGAGGATCAGTGCCATTCAATGCATTCATATTAAAAAATAAAAAGTGTCCAGGTTGGCAAACTGGTGCCATTCCCATCCCATAAACCTGCTGGTCTGGATTCAAGAAAACAATGAAGTAAGAGGTCAAAGAACAATGCTGCTTCAGAGCTAAGTTGTTTACAAGAAGATCCAGTTTTATCTATTTTATGAGAAGAACATGAACTAGAAAATGACACAGTCCTCACTGGAAGACCAAGACTATATGTTGCAACATGCTAACATTGCTATAATGCAAAGTTCATTAGCAGCATTTTACTAGCATCATGCTAACTGTGACATTAACATACATGTACATTACTAAGAATGTTGCAAGTAGGAGTGTCCACATTACACAACTGTTTTCAAGGCAGTCAACTTGTTCACTGGCTGTTTGAAACCAGAATGAACTGCAGCAAATACACCTTCACGTTCTATTGGAAAAGGGGTTCCAGTGTTTATATCCAGAGAACACTAAGCCATGCAGTGCTGTGAGCTTTCTGGGCTCTCAAACTCTGGAGTTCTCCACCTCAGTCTAAATCTGAGCTCATGGACAAGATCCCTACATTTTCAAACTCTCTTGGAAGACTCAGTCTGTAGTTTTCCAACTCAGTCTAGAGTTGAGCTCATAGACAAGATTGGGATTGGGAACAGAAGCTCTCAGCTTGTAGAAGCACTTGACTTGTAGGCAGCAGGGTTGCAGTCTTGGCAAAGAGGCAGAGCATCTAGGTACACCAGGCCCAAGAGTAACAAATACAGGTTCAAATCACTAATGATTGAAAGTCCTCCATGATTTTCATGTATTAAAGCAAACAAAGATGAATTCACATCGTCTTTTACCAACGTTTTTGGGAATTCTCTTAAATTTGCCAAACATTTTAGTGAAAACTGATGCTCTAACTTTCTCTGGTCTTTAAGTGGTTTGAGGAAGTCCAGCTTTAGAGCTGAATCAGGCAAAACACAAAACCATGAAATCATGTAATGTGTTTTTAAAGACCACGCCTATGATTCAAATGGCTCAAAAAGGTCAGTTTAGACTTCTATATCTCAGTCTACAAAGCAAGTCCCCCTCCTAGGACAAGGACAGATTGGGTGCAGAAGCCCTCATGCAAATGGCCTGCTTGTAGTCCACAGGCTGGAGGTGGGACTTGAGATTGGACTTGTACTCGGGCTTGTGCTCCAGTTCATGCATGGGTAGTGTACAATTGCTGTCCTGATCTCGATACTGGTGGTGGTACAGTGCCATGCTGCGCTCACGGTGGCTCTTCATCTTTTTGGCACAGCTGGAGATCCTCTTGGAGATGAGGTAGACAATCTCACAGATGTTGAGAACAATGCAGATGGCTGAGGCACCGACCATGAAGTAGGTGAAGACCTTCTTCTCCGTGGGCCGGCCGATGTAGCAGTCCACCACATTGGGGCAGGGAAAGATGTCACACTTGACCAGCCGGGGCAGGTGGAAGCTGTCGTAGATGCGGTGGAGGATGTAGAGGAAAGCCACCTCTATACCTGTCTTGGCGAAGAGGCTGATCAGGTAGGTCCACCAGAGGCCACCGTGTTTCTTGCCTGTGTTGTCGTAGAGCTTGGCATCGGTACCGTGCTTCAGGCGAAACTTCCGCTCGCGATCCTCTCGGTACTTCACGTGCATGACCACCAGCAGAGAGGGGCACGTGACAAAGATGAGCTGTAGGGCCCACAGGCGGATGTGCGAGATGGGGAAGTAGTGGTCATAGCAGACGTTGGGGCAGCCTGGCTGCTTGATGTTGCAGTCAAAGTCCTTCTGATCGTCACCCCACACACGTTCCGCCGCCACCACATAGACCATCACCCGAAACACAAAGACCACCGAGAGCCAGATACGTCCAAATGCAGTGGAGTATTTATTTACCCCGCTGAGCAGGGCCTGGAACGTCTTCCAGTCCATGGCTCCAACCAGCTGATCTTTTACTCAGGCTTTCTTGTTGTCCTTTTCTCCAGATTGTTCTTGGTCCTTTGCTCTCCCACACACGTTTCTGTCTGATGGTGGGTCTCAATATGGCAGCCTGGGCAGAATCAAATGGAAGGTATGAAGTTAGCTCTACCAAACATGAAATTGTACAACAAGCCAACAGACAACAAAATGATCATAGGAAATGAATCCTGCTGTTAAATATTACATGGGAAGGCTCAATGTTTTGTTTCCACCGTAGTTATTTAAATCAAAAACACAAGGAATTATATTGTCATTTATGACGTATTTTGCTGAAGACCTTTCATGTCATTTCTGACTATGATTCCTGTTGAACATTGAGCAGAAGTGAATCGATGTCCTTTGACTACAGAAGTGGTGGTTCATTTTGCATTCAAGTCCTTCCTTTGTGAAGAGGAAGTGTTCCTACTAAGCCATAAACCTCCCAAAAGATTTTAAGCTTTTAAAACATTTCATAAAAGCCCAATTCCCACTTAAACTGACATGGATGGGGTGATTTCCTCTTTTATAGTATCAGTCCTGAAGAGCGCATTTCTGCCAACCCTTTTAGACAATACACTGATGCTCCAAAGACCATTTACAGCCCTGTGCAAAAGTTTGTGCCCCACAGTTAATCTCCATGTGTTTTTGATGACCCTTCTTCTTCTAAGAACATCCTTCTGCACATTTTCACACATTTTCTCTTTATTTACTAAATTTAAAATGAGTGAGAAAATGTGGTCTGTGCAAAAGTTAAGTCACCTTAAATACTGTACTTTTTCATTCCCCCTCAAAAGTGTTAAGTTCTTAAAATACATGATGGTGACGGTGCACTAAAATGTGCTTCAAATATTTTCATTTCTAATAGAGGTGGACACACCTTATTTGCTTTCACATGCTATTTGACCTTTGGTGAACAAGACATATTTGCATAGCATTAGACCATCTTAATCATTTGCAATCACATCTTTAGAGCAGCACATCTGTTTAAAGATCCAAGCGTTGCTACTAATCTGTGTTCTGTTGCTTTGTGTAGGCCCTACATAAATATGTCTCCATTATGTCAGTGTAATGGCATAAAATCACTAAAGTGTACAGCATGGCTATTCCATGGCTGGTTCCTGATAGTTATAATTGTACAAAACACAAAAGCAGTCCCATGAGTACCCTGTTCTATTACCACCATTAATGCAGGAGCATGAAGTGGGTTCTACACAAAGCTCACCATAACTGAGGTTTGAACCAGTGTGAATTTATTAAACACTCTATTATGTTTATCATACTAGTTATTTATCTTTATCATGATATTATTTATATTTTAAATATATAAAGCAAAATGTATCATATTTGATATCACCTCTTCAGTGATAATTAAATGATCTTACATTAAGTATTACTATTAAGGATGCACCATAATGAAAATTTTGGCTGAAACCAAAACTGAACAAAATGAACCATTTGGCTGAATAATGAACACTGTTCTTCATTTATTTAAACAATTATAAAAATAGCAACTAAACCATTTCCAAAATAAGTCTTGTAGTTAGTCAGGAATGAATCTCTGCATTATAATAAGCTGGTTTGACATCATTAGGTTTAATAACATGAGTTTAATTGATTTTTTAAAATATTTGTATATAAAACAAATGTTAGAAAAATGACACAATGACAATAATATATGAATATGTATGAAGATGCATGTGTGTTACATTATTACTAATATTTAATAAAACAAAATGAAACAAAATGATAAAAATGTCTAAAATAAATGATGTAAGTCACATGGATGTTTTGTGTGTTTATTGTGAGTGGCTACAGACAATGAAACACTTCACATTTCTTCTGCTAATTGTGAGACACTCCCTAACACTGCAGCCACCAGAGCACAAACACAAAGCTAAGCGGCTGTATTCTGGCTCCATCATAACAAGTGTAGTTTAATAAAGGTTGTACTTGTAGTTTGTTGTTTTCTTCAATTTCAGCGCCAAACTGTAACTGCTGGTGAATCTGTGTTCTGTTAACTGGTGAGGAAAAGAGGAATTCTGAATGCTGTCAAACGAGTGTCCAATGTTAAACTAACTTTAATGCATTAAAACTCCAGTCTGGCTCACGTGGAACTTGATAAGAGTAAGTGTCAATTAACAACATCATTGTTCATTATTAATTATTCTGTCTTTTCGCTGAACACTGAAAGTGTTTTTTGTTTTTTTTTTGGCCAAATTTCAATTGCTGAGTATACAGTGCATCCGTAATTAATATATATAAAGAATAATAATATATATTTTAAATTAATTGAATAAAAAAAATTCTGATGTATAAAATCTGATACATGTCTTTTGCCCCCTGCTGGATTGTCCATGCACTACACTGGAGGATATATACAGATATATGTTTGAGTAAAGATGTAAAGGAAACACTGTGTATAAGAGGTTAATAAAGTTTATGTTCTCTATGGTGTTCTTTGTGTAAATAACATGGTGTCAGTAATAGATTCTGGTTGTATCAAACACAATACAAAACTATGATGTGATAAATATGCAGTGTTATTTCTTTTTTCATAATTGGTCAGAAGAATAAACACAGTATTTTCATAGTTTTCTGTCAGTCATTTAATGGTTCAGGCTTTACATGTGGTGAAGTTGTGTTTGCACTGTAGCCTTAAGATCTAATATGCCTGCCAGACCAGTTTAACTGCAAACCGTTGAACATGTCTAGAACCTAAAAGGCACATCTAATTAAAAAGTCCTAGATAAAAAATCTCACCAGACCCAAAACAGTTCAGTGGTTCACTCTGAAAACAAAAAGTTCCTGGAAGATCTTTTAGGGGTACCTTAGATTGTCACGCTACGAATGTGGAACCCTTAAAAGTACCTCAAGGAACATTTTTTTTAAATTACGTTGAAAACCTTTATTGTACTGCAGAACTCTGTCTTTAAAATGTTTTAAAACACAAATGGTTTCTAAAATAATCAATAAGGAACCATCAACGGTTTAATTTTTAGAGGGTAGGACTAAAAATTTTTGTTTTAAGAGCCTTTTAATGACCCTTTCACAGCTCTTTGAGGCACTCAAGTGCAACAATCTGAGGAACCCCTAAATATCTTCCAGGAACCTTTTGTTTTTAGAGTGTATAAAGAATATGAGGCCAGTTCCTACTCTAAGCACAATCATAAATCATGATCCTTGGCTTTTAAAGAGACATTCTGAAGTGCTTAATGTGAAAAAGCTTAATGTACTAAAACAATGACTTAGGAACACCAAACGTCTAAAACCTATTATTGCTCATAAGTACTCTCTACAGTATACTGCTGGAATAATGAACCTGTGATCTAAAAGTAAAGTAACACATTTAACATTTTTATAAGAAAATGCTTAATGTAGCTTAACGTACTAAAACAATGAACTAGGAACACCAAACCTCAGCAGTAGAGAGTACTTATGAGCAGTCATAGGTGAGAGAACTTTGGTGTTCCTAGGTCACTGTTTTAGTACTTTAAGTCATAACTTTTTCCCAGACATGAAACCCACTGAAAATCTCAATGTAATCAAGAGGAAAATGGATGATCTACAAGCCATCAAACAAACAAACAAACAAACAGTGATTTTAGCTCCAGAAGTGAAAAAGTTATTCAACAACAACGTGACAGACTGGTTGGGACATGAACAAATCACCAAATACTGATTTCTATATTCTTCATAAGCTAAAAATACAAACTTTTCAAGGTCTGATAATATGGCGCCTTTCTAATTATTTATTCTGTAAGTAGATGTTTCTAAATTAGAATGCAGATAAAGTTAGATGTAATTTAAAAAAGAAATGTTGTCAGTACTTTATAGAATTAAACAAATGTTCATTTTACTCAAACGCAGACCTATAAACAGTAAACCTGAGAAACTGATCCTCTGCAGTGGTATTTTCATTTTATTTCTAGAGCTCTATAGAGTGAGACCCATTGCTGTTGTAAACACAGTTAAAGTGACAGAAAATGAAGCCAATTGAAGTAAACACAGTGCCTGAAGTGGTTTAAGTCTAAGTAAACACATATCCACAGATTTATAGTCAAAGTCTAACAGAACATACTAGTTATGGTGAAAATGTCTTAGGATTCCAATACAAACCTGTAGGACTTTCTATCACGCCTTGGAAGCAATCCTATAGGGACATATATCATATATATGATTCGACTAAGCAGGTGAATTGTTAACCACGGCAGCTGACTGTAGACAACATCTGATACTCATTCCTGTCCTGTCTTTATATTACGTGAGTAAATACATTCATAAGACACAGACGATCTACTTACTTTGACTGATTTCCGCTCACAGAGATGGTTTTTGTTGACTGATCAGTAAAATCTGCTGGAAAACATGGTCGAGTTAAAGTTGTGTAAAGTTTGAGATCTCCTGAGACACTGAAAAAACAGAATAATCATCTGTGAGGGTGGGGCTGGAACAAAAACGAGCAGAAACAAACTTCAGGCTCTAAAGTGAGTCTGCGATGCTGAACTGAACACTCGGCAATCTCCGCCTCAGGGGGGCGGGGCTAAATCTCCGAGTATGAAAACGAGCTCAAACACTCGGCAATCTGCACACCAGAGGGGGCGGGGCTAATCCTCACAGGGTTCCTCGTACTCTGAGAGATGTCACTTTAGTAATATAAAAAGATAAAAGGAACCATAATCATAAGTTCTGGCTAACTTTAAGTCTTTAAATGAGTCTGTAATACTGAGCAGTTCTACATTAATTGCTTTAATTAAACAAATACATTTAAAAGTTTAATGGCTGTTGTACAGCAAGAAGATCAATAACCACATAGTAATACAAACTCATTATGGGATATATATATATATATATATATCCAGAGCGACTTACAGTTGGGGGTTAGGTATCTCGCTCAAGGGCACTTCAGAAATGAACTGCCCCGGTGATCAAACCGACAACCTTCCGGCAACAAGACCAGATCCCTCACCAACAGGCCAAGGCTGCCCTCACACCTCCTTGTATCTGCTCTCACATGTCAAAGGAGCACTTTGTAGATCTACACAGAGTGTTGGACTGTTTTCAGCAGTGCAGTGTGTTACATGTGCATGTTGTCCTTGTATGTCTGTGGGAGATTTTAATCACTATGTTAGCCTGCTGTCCACTCTATTAGACACACCTGCCTTGTTGGTCCACCTTGTAGATGTAAAGTCAGAGACCGCAGCTCATCTGTTGCTGCACAGTTTGTATTGGTCCTCAAGTCCTTCACTGGTGGTCACACAAACCTGGATAGTTTGGGACCATCACTCCAGCTGAAAGTGAGTTTATAGACTATAGTACAGCACATTTTGCTGTAAGTCATGATTTGATGTAAGAATATGATTGTATGTTTATACAAGTAATGTTTCAACAATGTGGTGCAAATGACTAAAAATGCAGTTTTTACAACCTTGTCAGTAGGTGATCAGAAATTTCTAGAATGACAACTTTCTGATTAATCACTTTTCAACATTACAGCCACCAAAATATGTCAGAAACAGTTTTGTTGACGATGGAGAATTATGACCCCATCACACTGGAGACAGGGGAATGTGACCAGGTAAAACAACTTTTCTGTGAATACGACAAAAATATGTGCAACTTTCACTCGGGGCAGGTTGTGCGTGTGGAGTCATTGATTACACTTGCATAGCCAATAACTAGTTTGTTTTGTTTTTTCTTAATGGTTTTGGCCCAGTTAAAAACAATTTTATCACTTAGGCTCTGGTTTTTCCTCTGTCTTCTCCTCTGAGGCCAGAGGCCATTTCTTGGCCAGTTTGATTCACAGTTGTGGCAACTTTTAGTTTGTGTTTTTATTTTTCCCCTTCACTATTTTGCTGCCTTTGCATCTGCATTTATAGTTGAAACAAGTGGCTTAGCTCCGGGTTTTATCCAAAATGGGGTAGCACTACAAGGGCAGTCTCCCAGTCCCCCTGGTCAGCTGGTTTGCTGGCTGCCCTGTTAGAATAATTATTAAAATATTATCATTATCAATTATGAATAATTCATATATTATTATATTTTTTAAAAATCATGTTTCATTAGTACTAAATAAAATTTTAGGAGATGGTGCGTCAGTGGTGCTTACTCAGTGCGCATCAGATAACAAAAATATCAAAACTAGCTATTGCTAACACTGTATTCATAAACAAGGTGTCTCATACTGGACACACATTTTGTAATGCTCGAAAACCGAAAGATTTTGTCTATGCTGTGAAATGATTAGAATTTGTTTAAATGTAGGTATGTTTGCTAAGTTACAGGTGCATCTTTAAAAAATGCTACATATGTCAGAGAGCTGTGTCATGTTAGCTAGCGACTAAAAGTGAAGGCTACCTTGGAAACAAAGCTAACTTTAACTGTCACCTACACATCATACAGCCTTCTGTTTAGATTTAACCTTCATACAAAACATGTTTTCATTTTCAGCTTAACAGGAATGTAATTTTATGAGCTTTGTGTACAACTTAAGATAATTAGTGTTAAACTGTACAAATTATTTGAAAATGAGTCTGAACTTCATTAAGAGGTTATTTGAAGTTAGTAACAAGCAATCAGGGAGCTACTACATATTTGAGTTTGCATGCTTACATGGTGGTATGATGGTACCATGGTAGAATCATGTTTTTTGGACAATTATTGTAACTCCATGGTACTACAATGCTAATACCACAGAAATACAATGAATTGTACCATAGTAAGTACTATTAGTAGAATTATTTTGGTAAAACTAGTTGCATTAATTGAATTACCATTATTATATGTTCAGGTCACAGTAAGTCTGTATGAGACATCAGCTCTGTGAGACATATAATTTGATACAAATGGTTGGTTTTCTAGGCTATTTAGATCACTATTGAGTTCTATTGTTTGATAGCAGTGTTAGCCTGGCAGGTCCAGTTTGAAAAAATTGGCTCCAAATGTGTTTTGGCTGGTTAACTACATATGAGTAATGAGGTCCATTGCTTTAACAGAAGTCCAGCTGTGTTTCCAAAAGTTCTGCATGGAAGAGACATCACGGTTTAGAGAAAACCACAGCACAGTAAGAGTTTCCATGAGAGTGCGTCCTGTTTGGAATATGCTGCCAAGCAAACTGTGGTGAGCTTTGCTTCATTCCAGAGGTTAGTGCACAGCTCTGTTCAAACTTGCCCCAGACTTGTGTCACACAAGATGGTACCACACCTTACTGTGTAATAAAAACCTTTGTGTTTATGCCAACTGGATTTTGAAAGGAACTGCCTTTATGTTGCAGCTTGGGAGGGTTAGGCAGGGGGTCCCACACGGTTGAACAGGTGTGGATTTGTTTTTCATCTCTTTTTTTGGGTGATTGTGGAGATCAGGTTACAGTCAGAGTGTATTATGAACAAATGCATAGTAACTCCAGCAACCTGGGTTCCATTACCGCCATACTGTTCAATGAACTTTAGCTTTACAGAGATCAGCCATAACATTAACACCACCTTCTTGTATCTACATTCATTGTCCATTTTATCACTGACTGTAGAGGTGCACATTGTACTTGTAGGTCTACAATTACAGACTGTAGATCATCTGTTTCTCTGTGTTTCAGGACTTCCACAGTGTAGGTATTATATGGGTGGTGAATCATTCTCAACACTGCGATGACACTGACGTGGTGGTGGTGTGTTATGGTGTGTCTTGCTGGTACATCAGATCTGACGCTGTTTTAAAACACTCCATTGTCACTGAGGGAGTGAGAATAGTCCACCAACCTAAAAAATCTAAAATCCTGTGACCACCAATGAAGGACTAGAGAACCAAAACAAACTGTGCAGCAGCAGATGAGCTGCTGTCTCTGACTTTACATCTACAAGGTGAACCAGCACAGTAGGTGTGTCTAATAGAGTGGACATAGTGTTTAAAATTTCCAACAGCTCTGCTGTCTGATTTACTCATACCAGTGGACTGCACACTAACACACTACCACTACATCAGTGTCATTGCAGTGCTAAGAATGATCCACCAGCTAAATAACCTAAATACCTATTCTGTGGTGGTCCTGGCCATTGAAGAACAGGGTGAACAAAGTATACAGAGAAACAGATGGACTTCAACCTGCACAAAGAGCACCTATATGGTTAGTGGAGCTGAAATGGACAATGAATGTAGATACAAGGAGGTGGTTTTAATGTTATGGCTGTTTAGTGTTATGAATGCTTTCACACTGGTTCTGCATGAGTCCACTCAACGCTATATTTAGCGATTATCTGACTTCATTATGTATGTGGCATAACTTCAGCCTTCATTTAATAAGCAGAAACTGAATACTTTCATCTTTCATCAAAGCCATTAAAAGCCTAGCGTCACAAGTCTTATGGCGTCACAAGAAGCCTCGAAACTTGGAGAAAATACAGTGGAGATATGCTAAAGGAAAACCAGTTAATTAGTTGATTAAACCTTCAGGAAGGGAGAACATCATTGTTTGGGGAACATTATGCAGCTACAGAAAGCTGAACTCTAACTGAGCAACATTACCATGAGCAGTATGTATTTTTCACTTGTTCTCCATTGTGCAGTCTTACACTGCATTTCTTTACACCTTCTACATGTTTCAAATGCATTTCACTAAGCAGCAGGCTGAGTGCATTCTCACTCTTCCTAAACCCTCCACTCCCTTCCTGAGGGCACGCTAGAAGTCTCCATGAAAACACAGCCATAATCATCTCTGCCTGCTTGGATGACTCACCACTAAAACTCTCTGTATGGTACAAAGCCACATGTGAAGGGAAGTCCTGAATATAGCTTTACATCTGCTGCTGTTTAGATGTTAGACCTTATAATCTCATGAATTTTAGCACAGATCTCAATCAAGTCTCACACTCAATCAATCAATCAAAATTTATTTATATAGCGCTTTTTACAATGGACGTTGTCACAAAGCAGCTTTACATAATCAGTATCAGACATTTTGATTCTAAGCCCGATGTGAGCAAGCCGAGGCAGCAGTGGCAAGGAAAAACTCCCTCAAGGCTGGAGGAAGAAACCTTGGGAGGAACCAGACTCACAAAGGGGATCCATCCTCCTCTGATCAAACTACTGATACTGGTAGAGATTTACATCCTTAGTTAAATGTAACATGCAGTAAATGTAGTAGCATTAGAGCTTCACTGGACTCATCTTTGCTCAGATAATAACACTCACGTTTCCTAAAGACAGGAGTCTCAACATGAACTCGTTTGTTATTCAGGCCTAAGAGTCTTCTCAGGTGTGATGCTGTAATAACTATTATAATGTTTCACTAATGTCTCATTTTTGTCTTTTTGAGCAATTTTATGAGAATGTCCATTAAACCTCAGGAGTTTTGGGCCATATTTAACACTTTTAATTCCATATCAACTGTATTAATAAACTCTTTAACTCTTTAACAAACTGTATCAACATACTGGACCCAGAAATCAAATCTTATTTAAAAAATTACTTTTTATATTTAAAATCACAAACAAGTTCAATGAGGCATTTTAAGGGTATACATTTTTAATACAGGTAATAACATATGATGATAATATAATGAGATTAAATGAAGCTATATACAACTATTTACAAGAAAAAGCAGGCTTGAGGTTCAGTAGTGTTGCTGCATTGCTTCCTCGCTGGTATCTCGCCACCTCCTGCTGCACTACATTTTTGGATGCGTGAACATAATTTTTATATAAAGTTGAAATGATCATATCTGTGTTTGTATTCGGTCTATCAACATCAAACAAAAACTAGCACAGAGCTTGAAGTCAGGAGGTTCACTGAAAATGGATGACAATGCTCAATGTGTTTATACGCTGTGGTGCCTTGAACCAGCCATATGACTTGATCACATAGAGAAGTCCCAGTTAAGAGTTAAGAGCCATCAAAATGCATTATTTGGATTAAAGTAACTCTTCTGCAAAAAATAAATAAATAAATAAATAAAACGGATATTGACAAAGGTAAGGGGGAAACCGATCCAAATACCTTCACTTCCTGTGAGATGGAACAAACCTGTCATAGTACATCTGTACATCAGGCTTGTTTGGGAAGACAGAATGTACTTTTCTTCAGCCTTTAACATGTAAAAACAAAACAAGCTTGCGTATCTTCTTGTCTAAAGGAGGAACTTCTTCTGTCGTGTTATGATATAATTACATGATTAGGTTTTGTTCAAACCTGTTAGTTCCAGAAGAAACAGCTTATGCCTTTAGGGACAGCTAGGAAATATGTGTTTGTGTATATGTGAGAGGTACAGAATATATATATGAAGTCAATCCCTGAACCCTCAAGCAAAACAGATTGATTTCAACTTGAAAGTGTCCTCTCTGAACAAAAGAGAGTGTTGAATTATGAATTTATGTACTGTAACATAAATATATTCAGTATTCAGTACTACTGTCATTATCTATCTGTTTCCAGTTTGACTTCTATGGTTATTTTCATCAAAGCTCTTTGATATTTGGGATGGATGTTAGGTAGTCACCTACACCACCACCAATGGTCAGCATCCACCTGCAGCTGGTCCGCACATGAACTCTCATTAGCTATTAGACAGAGAGTTGAGGAGAGACTGAGCCAGTTTATGAAGATAGAGATGATTAGGAGACAATAAATAAGGATAACAGTCCTACTCTGACCTCAGAGAGTCAAGAACCTTTTGGTCTCAACTGAAAGATGTCACCATTTATACAGTACAGTGTCCCCATCACTGGGATCGAGGAATAGTGCCTCTTGCTGACACCAACACCAATTCCAGCTTTTCCTTAGAGGTCTCCCATCCAAGTACTAACTAGACCAGACCTGCTTAGCTTCAGCGGACTTACATGTTCTGTTGTATAAGTAGTATGACAGTCAGCAGTCATCCTTTGTCAAGTTATCTGCCTTGAGATTTGTTCACCACTTTATTATCCACTTAGTCTATCAGCCACGACATACTTTGCTTCTTTAGCTTAGAACAGCTAGCACTCAATAGTTACCAAAATATCCCCATCAACATACATCAGCCAAGCTTCTCTCAACCTTCTCATGCCTCATCCTGATCGTAGTTAATGTCTCTAGCTTTATAGAGAACAAAAACTGCTGATGACTGAACTAGAATCAGTTTAAAATTCTGAGGAATCTGAACCAAGACCAGTCTTCTACCAGCCCTGCTGCTGTCTGATGTGTCTGTAGTGGTGAGGTTTTGTCCTAAACCACATTGACAATTCGGTGAGATTTTTTTTGGTGATGTATTCTGACAGAAAAACCTGGTCTAATTTAGGTGACTATTGAGTTCTAGTGTTTGTTAGCAGCTGCAGTTCTAAATTAAAGAGCAACATTTGGACTCTGAACATATCTTTCTTTGAAGATCTTCCTGCTAGTTATCTGAGAGCTGTTATTTCTGTTTCTGCAATCAGACTGGTTTTATATTATTGGAAGCATTGTTTTATAACTTCTGACCTGCGGTTCCAATAAAAAAGGAGACTGGAGTCGAGAGACAGAAGGACAAAAGAAGACAGACAAAGGCTGAGAGAGACAGCTGGGAGGAGATGGTGGTTGCTGAAAGAGGATGACTTCTGCATTTGTACATGCCTACACATGCACGCAACACAACCCCTACCTTTTCAACTGTGAAAGAGAGAGAGATAAAGAGAGAGAGAGTGAAAGGTATGAAGGAAGGGATGGGCGAGGTTTAGGTTTACCTATGTTGTGGAAACATGTAGGTGTTCCAGATGTTTCACTTTTTAACAGCTTCAGATTATCATTAGAATTATTTCAACAATTTTTAAAAATCTGTTGATTTCCTGTTTGGTGGCTTCTCCACCAAATTTGATTGGCTGTGATTGCCAAAGATTTCTGCAAATTTAAAAGCCAACAAATGAACTTTATGACGCTTGGTCACAAAGTCTTCTGTACCACATTTCATGGAGATTGGGAAAAATAAGTGGCCTGTGCAGGCCACAAGTTGGAAAAATACTGGGATTATGTGTTCTCCCCACTCTATACAGTATTTAAAAAACAATTAACTCGGTGCCCTCAATTAGCTATCTTTGGCATTCCCATTGAGTTCAAAAATGAGTTCCTGTGAATTGGACAGCATAGCATTTACACTTTTGCCCACAAAAAGACAAATTCTTATTAGTTGGAAGTCTAATTTCTCCCCATCTTACTCACTTTGGTTTAAAGACGTTATGTTTTTCTTACACCTTGAAAAAAATTAATTTAGTTTAAGGGGCTCAACCGACAACTTTTATAGGTGCTGGTCACCTTTTATAACAAAAGTCCCTTCCACGGCTTCCTTCAGAGGACTTGAGCAGTCCCGCTTCCTAATGTTGCCCCTCCCACTCTCTTTCTTCTTCTCACCCCTTTATTTTTTATTTTATTTAATTTTTATTTATTTATTTTGATTTAATTATGTACTTATTTTTCTCTTGCTTATTTATTCATTTATTTACTGTTTAATATTATTCTTTTTTATGTTCTCTATTTTTAAGTTCACCAGGGTCTTTTTAAGGACCTTGAGTCTGCAGTCTACGTTAACCCCTTACCTATGACTGCCAATGAATATTGATCTGCTCTGCTTCTTCATCTTAAGGACTCTAATATTGACTACTGAACAAAAACAATACCATATATAGATGATTACACAATTGTTCTGTTTACTCTGTTAAAGGAGTACTTCAGTACTCGGTCTGTTCTCTATCTGCTGCAGTCCAGATCTTTCACCTATATAGAACAGAGCGACAAAGAAGGCCCAAGACGATTGAACAGTTAGAGGCCTGTATTAGACATGAATGGGAGAGCATTCCTATTTCTAAACTTGAGAAACTGGTCTCCTCTGTCCCCAGACGTCTGTTGAGTGTTGTAAGAAGAAGGGGGGATGCCACACAGTGGTAAAAATGGCCTTGTCCCAACTTTTTTGGGATTTGTTGGTGCCATGAAATTATGAAACAGCATATTTTCCCTTAAAATGATACATTCTGTCAGTTTAAACTTTTGATCTGTGATTTGTGTTCTATTATGAATAAAATATTAGATGTTGGCACCTCCACATCATTGCATTCAGTTTTTATTCACAATTTGTTTAGTGTCCCAACTTTTTTGGAATCCGGTTGGTAAAACATATTTTGGTTTGTTTAACACTTTTAAGTTTACTACATGAACTACTTAAGTTTACTAATGAACTAGACATGTTACTGTCTTCCATTCCAAAAAGGACACTTACGACTATAACTCGACTTATTTCTTCACCAGACTATGTACTTCTCCTCACTGGCAATCACTCAGTCGCAGTGTTATTGTACACTTTTAATCTAGATTTTAAAAGGGGCGAAATACTCAGCCCCCCGACCTCTGGTCGAGATCTAGCTTCCTTACGTACTCTCTAAACTTTAGTCATCTCGGCCCCGTCAGTTCCACCTATAAGTACAGTGGATCTTACTCGTACCCTGTGAGTACGAAACCTTACCTTCTGTCATTGTACAGATCAAGTAATCATTTGAATTCATCAAGTACATCATTTGAATTTTCACAATTTGTTTGGTTTTATACAAAATGGTTGGCCTAAGGTTTTTTCAACC
>BRDA01067970.1:0-20530 GCA_036984385.1 Crenuchus spilurus | reverse complement strand
ATTAAACTTTTGATCTGTCATCTATGTTCTATTATGAATAAAATATTGTCATTTGCCATCTCCACATCATTGCATTCAGTTTTTATTCACAATTTTAGTGTCCCAACTTTTTTGGAATCCGGTTTGTACTTTCCCCCCACTGTAAGTATGATTATGTTTATATCTAAACATTTATTTGTAGATTTCTTTTATGTAAAAGATTACAGCTGCACTTCTTTGTGTTATTAAATGCACTGAGTGAATAAGTCCCCAGCTAGTCCTGTTGTAGTCCCTGAGACATGTCGGTGTGTAAACCATAGTAAGAGCATGAGACTCATTACTGCTTTTCTAAACCTTGTGGCTCAGGAGGGGAAAGCAGTTTCCCACCAACACTGTCTACAGTACAGGTGGAGAGTTGTTGACCTCGACTGGGGACATCATTGGCCGTTGGAAGGAATACTTTGAGGACCTTTCTCAAGGCTCTGGATGCTACAGGGCTGTCTTGGTTGACACACCTTTGTAACATCGCATGGACATTGGGGGCGGTGCCCCTGGATTGGCAGACGGGTGTGGTGGTCCCTATTTTCAAGAAAGGGGACCGGAGGGTGTGTTCCAACTACACGGGGATCACACTTCTCAGCCTCCCTGCTAAAGTCTATTCAGGGGTGCTGGAGAAGAAAGGCTGATAGTTGAATCTCGGATTCAGGAGGAACAATGTGGGTTCCATCCTGGTCGTGTAACACTGGACCAGCTCTTTACTCTTGATAGGATTCTAGAGGGTGCATGGGAGTTTGCTCAACCAGTCTGCATGTGTTTTGTGGATCTGGAGAAGGCATTCGACCGTGTCCCTTGAGGTATCCTGTGGGAGGTACTCCGTGAGTATGAGGTACTGGGCTCTTTGCTGAGGGCCTTACAGTCCATATAGAAGTGAAGCAGGAGCTTGGTCCGCATTGCCGGCTGTAAGTCAGACTGGTTTCCAGTTGAGGTTGGACTGCGCCAGGGCTGCCCTTTGTCACCGATTCTGTTCGTAAAAGTTCAGAATTTCTTGGCGTAGCCAAATAGTGGAAGGTATCCAGTTTGGTGACCTCAGGATTCCATATCTGCTGATGTGGATCTGATATCCATATCAGATGATGTGGTCCTTCTGGCTTCATCGGACCAGGACCTCCAGCTCTCGCTGGAGCAGTTTACAGCTGAGTGTGAAGCGGCTGGGATGAGAATCAGTACCTCCAAATCCGAGACCATGGTACTCAGCCGGGAAAAGGTGGATTGCTCTCAACTGTCGATATTTGAAATCAACATCAAAACAAACACACCCCTCCATTCAGTGCTCCTTTAGTAGCTCCACCCCTTAAGTTCATGCACACACATTGCCAAGATGAAGGCACTATGCTTTCATTGACTAGAAAAATGTGTTTCTCAGTCCAGGGTTCTTTGTTTCCCATGTACAGAGCCAGGACTGAGGACAAACACTCAAATAATACAAAAACAGACCAGATAGCTAGTGAACCATGAGGAAATATTTGCTGAATTTTATAAAAAGTGTATTGGATTGAAATCTTGTACAGCATCTTTAAATGGGTTGGTGGCTGATTTAGAGTCAAACATATTCCTGATGCAAGTTAACTTTATAGCATTGGGATGCAAAGCCTTCAGGCTACCTACACTTGAAACATTAAGTCCATTTTCATTGAACATGTTACATTGCAATACTAGTAGATGGTGTAGACATTTCCACTAGATATAACAGGCATGTTCTGATTTTATTGATGATGCACATGTATGTCATTTGCTTCTAGGAGACAGTATAAGTCAGGTCTAAAGAATATTTAAAAAACTAATGTGTGTGCTCATCTTTTGCAGAGGTTGCCATTATCTTCCTGTTGTGTTAATGTTGATAATAAACTGTAAATGAGTCGGTAATTATAATGTTTTTCATAATACAGTGTGTTTTTATGAAGCTTCCTAAGATAATTTGTACCCTTGTTGAACAGTGACTAAAGTGCCTAAAAGACTAAATTATGTTTTGTCTTGGGCAACACCAACCAAGAAGTCTTGAATCTCTTTGCTATGCCCAGAGCCTCTCTGTTTTTTTCTGATTAGTGTGACATGTATCTGCAATACTTGTTAGTCCTAGTCTTATCTGTGCAGCTCATAAGTACTAATTTATTGACCTATTTAAAAAATTGGCAAGTAATGAACATTACAATATCTAGGGATACTCTGAATATTCAGCAACCAAACTTATTCTGCTGAAAATGGCAAAAAAAAAGTTTCAGTCTGTAGTAATTGACACTTGCATAAAAAACACAAAACATCTTTGTGGTTTACATCATTCATTTTAGCCATTTTCATTATTTTTGTTTCGGCCAAAAAAATCCATTTCGGTACATCCCTAACAATCACAGAGACTTTATCTTCTCATGGTTGTTAATCTAATCAGAATTGAAAAAAAATATATATTTAGACAGTGCCTTAATGTGTAATACACATGTATTCTTCCTGTAGAGTGCCTAAATATGCTAGATTTAAGCCTAATGTCTCATCTCTACTGCTGAGAGTCTGTTAATATGGTGTACCATGAGTGGCATTTCCTTTCATTGTGCTTAGCTTTACACAAAAATGAATTCAGATTCAGATATTAGGGAAGAGAAGGTATTGAGAGAGATTACTGTACTTTATTAATATAGGTTTTGTTCCTGCGCCCAATATTATCAGAGTATTAAAAAGGTTGAAGAGGAAGAGCATCCAAAGACATACATCTTCATCATCACAGGAAAAATAGCTTAGAGGTCAGACTTAAATGCAGAAGAGTATTAAAAATGTTTTAATGAAAGCAGAATATAATCACATCTCTCTCTCTCGCTCTCTCTCTCTCTCTCGCTCTCGCTCTCTCTCTCTCTCGCTCTCCACTTTTAGACATCAACCAGAATGTGTCCTTTGTATATGACAATCAATTGCTACAACTGATTGGTGTGCTCACTTATTTATACATGCAGAAAACCCTGTTACATAGCACCCTACAGGATTAATTATTATTCTGAGTACAGACTGAGGTTAACATTGAATATTAAATATAAAAACATATATACAATTACATATAGTGCAATATGTCTACTTGAGCCATTTGTTGAATAAAATGAAGTACAAGGATACTGTTCATCCATTCAACTTTGAAGATGCTTTGATAAGTCTAGAAAGACCAGTATTGCCCACATAATATAGCCCCTATGACACTATACAGAGCGCCTGTCATTGTTACATGAAGTCTGGCCTATAGCTTGATGGATGACAAAGCTTTGATGTAAAACCTCTCTTCATTGGCAGATTTATATTCAGTCCTCTGATACTTCTCCATTTTACTGCTCATGTATTCTGTAAGCCAAATAGAATACTGGTGTTTGCCATATCAGAATTGAGGAACGATTTATATTAGCGTCTTATCTTCTAAACACACAAAGCGGGGTATGTGGACACCTGCCCAAAGTTCATCTGCTCCCTACAGAGTCACCAGTGGAATCATGCTTCATTACACAACCTTTTCACCCCTTTCTCTCTTTCATTGCTCTCTTTTATGACATTTATTTATTTCTCTCTGGAATCTAACCACATGGGTCTTCCAATTCTCTCACTCTCATTTTCGCACCAGCCGCATCCTCTGATTAGATGGATTTGCTCCCATGCAAGTCACTAAACCGGATTAGAGGAGTTGAGCTCCAGTGGGCTGGAATACCTTCCTGCATTCCCCTCTCTCTGTTCTAAACAGACACCATTAATTACTGTCCTCTTGTTTTTTTGTAGGCTTTTGTTTAGTTAAGGTTTCCATCCAAATGGTTTTGATGACCAAATTCCCAGGTATTACCTGCAGAGGTATTTAAGCCATGTTTTGGAGTATATTTACTTTACTTCATTAGTCTATTTACACTTATATCTTTTTTTTTTTTTTGGGGGGGGGGGGGCTGCTCTATAGTGAAGTGTTTTTTTTTCCCAAACTTTGAACAAATGTTATTTACATGTTTGAAAATTCTAAGGAAGAAAATGTGAATTAAATAATGTTTTCATCTGCTACAGTTATGTGAAAAACATAGCTTGATTTGGCCATTACAACCGGCTGTGGCTGCTGTTTGACTATGGAATGCAAAGAAACAAGCAATGGAAATTGAAAAGAAATTTAATCCATTATTTGCTCTGAGCAGAGTTCTTTTCATAGCCATTTTCCTCCATCTCTACACAGCTGTGTTACTGCAGCTCAGAGACACTGGACAGGACAAGCAATTGCCCACACCATGAAGGCTGAGATCTCTGCACTAGCAAGACTGAGCTCTTCTATTCATTCCCAGAACCACTGGTTCGCAACTTCTTATCTTGTTCGAGAACTCCATGGTTGTTTCGTCTCATGAAGCAAGAAGTCTCGGTCTGATCCTAGACTACCAGTTATTGTTTTCTGTTTTCATTACAAACTTGACTCAGTTGCGCAGGTTCTTCTTCTTCAACATTTGACGGATCCGATCCATTCTAACTCGGGATGCTACCCAGGTGCTTGTCCAGTCTCTCGTCATCTCAAGACTTGACTACTTCAACTTGCTCCTGTCTGGTCTTCCTATATGAGCCATCAGGTCCCTGCATCTGATCCAGAATGGAGATGCTCGGCTGGTCTTCAGTCAGCCCAGGTTCTCTCATGTCACTCCACTGCTGCATTCACTTCACTGGCTTCCTGTAACTACTCGCATCAGATTCAAAACCATGATGCTCGACTACAAAGCAAAAAAATAGACCAGCCCCTCTCTACCTAATAGTAATGACAAGTCTTGTGGCGCACCTGAAACCCTTTGAGTTTCTAGTACAGCTCAGCTTCACCCGCCATCCTTCAAGACAGAGTGCCTTGCAGTCTTCAAATGCAGACTGAAGACCCAGCTCTTTGTCAAGCACTTAAGCGAGCACTAGTTTAAAACACTTATTGTAATGCTCTTATATTGTGTATAATTGTGTATCTTTCCTTCATTCTAGGTGTCAGTGATGGTTTTGTTCTAACAGTAGACTGAAGAGTTGTTTGGACTGTCTGTATTAGCCGAGATGATTTTGTTAATAGAAACAAAACACTTTTGTACGTCACTCTTGATAAGAGTGTCTGCCAAATGTCATAAACATAAACAAAAAAATTGTTCCTGCTTCTCAGATATTTCTCCTGAGAAAATGGCTTTAGTAATCTTATATGAATTCTGTAAACATTTAGAGCTGCAGTGCAGTGAATGTTTCATTTGACGTAGCAGATATTCATAATTGATTGTATTTGGGGGCCAAAGGCCATAGTGTGAAGAAAGTAGCTGAATTTGCAGGTACATTGAAGTGTTCGGTCATATGGGTCAACCAGCAGTAGCAAAAAATCACAGTCTACAGGAAATTGTCATCAGACTTGTGACTGACAGTACACAAGACGATGTGTGCGCCACTCTGCTCTATATGTTGATGGTATGCAGTTTCCTGTGGTATGTTCTTTCAGAAATGGTTGTGAAGGGCCTGTGTTGATTTCTTGAAGAAAGTCTGGTAACACTTTATAATAACATTAGTTTATAAAACATTTATAATTTATTTTATTCACAATGGAACTAGTCATGAATTATGTACTCATAGCTATAAATCATGATTTAATTTAATGGCAATGCTTTACAAGACAAGACATTCTTATCAAATGATTAACAAATGTTAAATAGGAATGTGTTTTTATTAAGTACACATACATTGTATCTACACCCATTGTCCATCAGCTCCACTGACCATATAGGTGTATTTTATCATGATTTAACTTCTTATACATCAGTTATATCCTTTCAATAATGATAATTAATATGTAAATAAAATATTTACAAAGGTCTTAAATGTTTAGGCTTTAGCCAAACATCCTTTGCAAATAAAATATCTATACACTTTGACCTTATGATTTACTAATGAAGTAGTAAATCGTTAATCTTTATTTGTTTATACAGTGGAACCTTGACTTACGAGTGACCCAACTTATGACTTTTCTGATATATGAGCCATCACATCGTTTTATTATTTTTTTTTTGCTGTTGTTTTTTCTGCTTTATGTTGCGAGTCGAGATCTGAAATACGAGTGACGAGCTTCCACCACCCACTATTAGGAGTCACTAGCCAGTGTGAGTGAGTGCAAAGATCATTGCTGACACTGCAGAAAAGAAGAGTTTGTGTGTATTAGCGCTGTGTAAACAAACTTGTCTCACTCATTTTCCAAACATTTTGAAATGGAAGAAGAAACAAAGCTCTTTGGACAGGATTTTATTGAAATTAACTGCAAGTGAAAGTGAGGAAATTGTGGTGAAAAAGGCAAACATACAGTGGCCGAGAAGACCCAATGAGCTGCAGATTCACAAACGTGCTGCAATTACAGAAAACGCACATCAAAATGACATTAGCACTACATTTAACAAACACGCTCACAACACAACAGAAGTGTTTCAAGGGGACCATGTAATATGTAAACAACCTCGCTGAGCCCCACAGCATCTCTAACAAGAAGCAAATTATTTTCCACCATAATTTACAAATAAATTCTTTGAAAATCCTACAATGTGATTTCCTGGATTTTTTTTTCCTCATTTGTCTCTCATAGTTGAAGTGTACCTATGATGAAAATTACAGACCTCTCTCATCTTTCTAAGTAGAAGAACTTGTACAATCAGTGGCTGACCAAATACTTTTTTCCCCCCACTGTATATATAAAGAATAGTTTTCATTTTAGATTAGGGGCTGCAAAATGTTTTATCAATGTAATGTTACGTTTAAAAATGACTTGCAGGTGTCTTCAGATATTTATATATGTGACCCCGCCAGGGAAAACCAGGTCAAAGTCATTTTTTTTTTTTTTTTTTTTAATTTGTTTTTTTTCAAAACAACTTTTTTGTGAATTTAAGTTTTGTTTTTGATCAAAATATGTACTACGATAGATATCTGAAACTATTATCTTTCGTTTACAACAATAATACAGTTTTGTCGCTAATGTGAGTGATATGATATTGACACAATATCTCAATAAGTTGACCAGTGACATTGTCCTGGATTATGTAATGTACAGGTCATTTATAAAACATGACTAAGAAAATCACTGCTGTTTGCAAATTTTAATAGTTCTTTCACTGGGATTCACAAAAGGCATGTTGGATTAGCAGCCAGAACATTACTTTGTTTTTATGAATACATATAGAGTACATTTACTAAAACTGAAGAATTTACTAGAACTGAAGGAGTTTTAGCAGAATCACTTATTCAGAGTGATTTACAAAATTGCTGTATTGTTAAGAGGTAAAACTTGCAATAAGCACTGTATTACTCATCTTATAACACACTTAATCCTTCTGGGTCATGAGGGATGCTGAAGCCTATCCCAGCATTCATAGGGTAGAAGTCAGGTAACACCCTGGACAGTCTGCCAATCCATCACAGGCAGACAGAAAGGCATATGCATTCAGTCACATACACACACCTAGGGGAAAATGTAACATCTCCAGTTCACTTGACTATATGTCTTTGGACTGTGGGAGGAAACCAGATGACCTGGAGGAACACAATATATTATTGGTCATTTAAATGCTACAAAGGGAGATGTTCAGTGAATGTTCATTCAGCCACATAAGCTACAGTGGAAAGTTTTGATGCTTCTCTTATGTTAATTTGGGTCAAGTTGAGCTGTACTTGAAGCACATCAGGTAGGAAGGAGCTGGTCCTTTTTTTGCTTTAAATGAAAACATCTACCTTTTATTAGCCATAATAGAGCTTTTAGAACACATTTTAAAGTACAATGTATAAAGCCATCACTGCAAATAAACATATAAACAAATGAATATTAACTATTTAATACTTCATTAGTAAATCATAAGGAAAAGTTTATAGATGTTTTATTTGCAAAGGATGTTTGGCTAAAGCCTAAACATTAAAGTCCAAAAAAAAAGTATGTAACTGATGTATAACACCTGACTTCCTGACCTGTTTATCATTTGTTAATCATTTGATAAAGATGAAATTAGAACTTGTGTGTGTCCAACTACAAGTTCAGCTACACCATTTTTGTTGGAGGAATCAGTTGAGTGCTAACCCCCTATGTGGTCACCCAAAAAATCAATATGGGAATACCTAAAGGAGAGAGTTCACTATTAAATTCCTGTGCAAGGGTGCCTTTTACAATGCCCCATTGTTTTCCCGTATGACAGACAACACATCTCATCTCAGGTTTGAGTCTAGCTTTAGAGCCAGTGTTCACTGCCACTCTGTCATTCGCATGCCCACCTGTTCAGATTTTTACTGCTTGTGTTTGTGCTGTGTTTTTAAGAATTGACATTTTCTCAAAACAGCTTTTATAGAGCTTTGGATCCCAATCTCTAATTAGCATACTAAGGGCAAAGTGACACTTGGTAGTAAGTGACAGAAATAAGTAAACAAAAAGCATGAGTAAGAAATGCTGAGAGGAACCAGGATTTAAAAGAGGAACTCACCGTCTGCTGAGTGATGCAAGATTTTGATATGAAAATTATAAGTACGGTTAAATAGAGGCACATACTGCAGAAAGAACGGTGAGCCATGGGCTACCCATTAGAGTCTATCCAAAAATTGCCCCACTGCTAATTGTATTGAGCATGTATAAGAGAACACAAAGGGCTTGTTTGATATGGGCACAATTTAGGTTTAGAACATGTAAGTCATATTAGATGTTATAGTGGTAGACTATTCTTTAAAGTTTAGGTGAAAATATAGGTAAGTTTTCTTTATTAGTGAATGACTCATGGAAGTGTTTCCAAAGTGATTAAATGGGTCAAGAAAGCCAGAGGAACCTCAAAGGACTTCAACATATTAGGCAGCACAAACGCATGAACAGCTTGACCAAGAGACAAAGCAGATTGTGATGCATTTTGGAGAACACTACTTAACAAAGGGTATTAACTGTGATCATAGTGCATGTAGAGATTCTGGCAAGCTGAAGCAACCAGAAGGTTTCGCATACAAGAAGGAACCCTGAGATGCTGGTATTTCTCCAGTGCATCAGCATATCCAACTGGGGTGTAAGAATGGCAGGACAGCATCTCAAAGATTTCTGATCACTATGTCCAGTGAACTGCTCAGACTCACTGTGTCTACAAGTGCATGTAAAATAAAGTAGAATGTCATTGAAAAAGTTAATTTCAGTAATTAAATTCAAAATGGAAACTCGTATAGATTAATTACACACAAAGTGTGTCAAGCATTTATAATTTATTTATAATAAATCAAATATGTATTTATTTTAATGTTGATTACAACCAATTATTATATTAAGTTATATAAGACTAATTCAAAATAATATTTTTAATACATAAATGTTGGCTGACTGAAAAGTATGTACAGTATATGCACTCAATACTTGGTTGGGGCTCCTTTTGCATGAATTACTGCATCAGTGTAGCGTGGCATAGAGCCTGTGGCACTTTTGAGGTGTTATGGAAGCCCAGGTTGCTTAATAGAAACCTTCTGCTCGTCTGCATTGTTGGGTCTGGTGTCTCTCATTTTCCTCTTGACAATAGCTCATAGAGTCTCTGTGAGCTTTAGGTTAGATGAGTTTGCTGGCCAGTCACGCACAGTGATATAGTTAGTGGTCATTAAACCAGGTATTGGTAGTTTTGGCAGAGTATGCAGGTGCCAAATAAGTGAAAGCTTGTCAGCAGAGGGAAGCATGAAATGCTGTAAAATGTCCTGATCGACAACTTTGGACTTTCACCACACAGTGGACAAACACCAGCAGATGTCATGGCTCTCCAAACAATCTGCAAAGTAAAATTTGCATTTCATTTGGAATTCAAGTTCTCAGTCTGGAGAAAGAGTGGAGAGGCGCACAATCCCAAGCTGCTTGAGGTATGAAGTTTCCACAATCAGTGATGGTTTGCAGAGCCATGTCATCTGATGGTGTTGGTTCACTATATTATATCAAGTCTAAAGTTGTCTGCCAAGGCATTTTTGATACTGATCAGGATGTATTTGTAGACAGAATACCTGTGTCAGATCACTTTTGTCTGAATTATGTAGGTGGAAGTTACTTAACATTCAATCTGGCTGACAAATGCAGTTGTTTGTCATCAGCATAGCAATGGAAGCTAATGCTATGTTTACACACGACTGTGGTGGTTAGCACGTTCGCCTCTCAGCACTGTGGTCTTGTGTTCGAGTCCCGATCTGAGCGCAGTTTTGAATGTTCTCCCCGTGTCTGCGTGGGTTTCCTCCGGGGTCTCCGGTTTCCTCCCACAGTCCAAAAACATGGAGGTCAGGTGAATTGAGTAATCTAAAATTTCCGTGTGTGTGTGCGTGTCATCCAGCGATGGACTGGGGCCGTGTCCTGGGCTTAGTTGAATAGTGTAATGCCCTGCCCTGCACCCAGTGAGGGGGTAGGGGACTAACTTCGACCCTAATAAGGATTAAGCGGGTGTGATAATGGATGGATGGATGGATGAATGTACCAAGTGACCACATATAAAAGTAAAGGAAGCATCTGCACCAAGAAAGTATCACATTTTGATCTCAAAAACCCATCACATTCTAGCCTGTGAAGAAGAAGAATACGATCTGTGCTGTCGGATGCTGCAGTGAACTGTAGTCTCTACTGTGACGAAGCCTAAACCCAGTGCAATTTTGAACTCAGCTGCTGAGCTGCAACGTCCGCAAATATATTGGCATTAAAAAGACGATTTGAGCTTGTTCTGTTTTCAGGCAGCCTGTAGAGAAGTTTTGTGATCAGTTTTGCTAACTACTAATTTAGAAACAGGATGTTATTCATACTGTATATTACCAAGACTGAGAGAAGCATTTGCTGTGGTAAACAGATTCTGGTAGAGCTCTTGTACTAAATTTGAAGGCATTGAAGCAAGTGTTCAAGTATGTATGAGTAGATGACTTTAAGGATAAGAGAATTAAAATGTAATCATACCATTTAGTCGAGGCAAAAAGGGTGAAACGACTCCACTGGTCTTCTGATTGGGATGTTCTGGACATGCAGTATAGTAGATTACTTGACATTAGATACAGTTATTTATGAAGTCATTGTTCATATATAGATTCTTTGCTGAATAAAATGACTAATTTTAATTTCTCTCACAGTAGGCATTTGTCTCGCTTGCAATTAGGCTCCAGTAAGTCTCTTGACTTTCATGCAGTTATTTGAACAAACTAAGTAAAGAAAACTTTTTTTTTTTTCAACAAACACAATTTGAGATGCACCAATATATAATTTTCAGATCCAGTATAATAACTTATAGCAATTGGTTGGGTATCAAAACAGATATAAAAGTTATTTCAACAAACTATTTTATTGTAAAAAATGTAATGTAATGTAAATTTTTACAATTAGTTGTTATGTAGTGATGATTTGGCCATCACTGGCAATTACAGGGAGAAATCTCAGGTTAAGATAAAATAAGATAATCCTTTATTAATCCTGCAACATGGAAATTTGCAATGATACAGCAGCACAGAGGAAAGGGCAGAGAAACATGTCAAGATGTATATAAAAAATTACAAAATATATAAAAAAAAATAAGACTGAGAATATAAATCTAGTTTTTATAAAGCTGAAATCAGGGGAAACATGATTCGCTTAAATGTATGTTGTATAGTAAATAAAAGGTGGAATATTGCACTTAACCATATTGCACATATTGATAGTAAGGGATAATACTACACGTGGTGAGTTGGGATATTGCACCTAGTACAGCACCACAGTAGTAATGAGAATAAGTTGCAAGCTAAAAATCATCAATTGAAATTATCAGGTTTAAGTATGGGGCAGATAATTTATTTTCCTTTTATCTGTCAATAATATGTCAGCTGTTGATATTGTGTATCCCTAAAAACAATGCAGTAGAAGACTTACATGCTCCTGAAGAATCTCAGAATAAGGTCAGCAACCTAAAAACAGATGCCTACTTTAGAATGATAAAATTAATGTGAAGACTGTGAAGATGAAGATATAAAGCAGTTTGGAAATCTATATTTGGTGTATATCAGACCAAAGCGGTCTATAAGTTCATAGTGGCTCCAGACATACATCAGTGCTGACATTTACATAGCTTGAACAATGACTAATTTGTTCTCATTATAGTGCTTTGATATTGTACACAAGATGTCCAGTTTGTTGATCAACACTACTGTCTGTTGGTTCACTATAGCTGTAATCCTATATACAATTCTTTGTACGCTGACAAGCTTTTCATCTTTTCAAACTTTCAGACTTTCTATATTTCAGAAAAGGCAAAAATCACCATCCTTGCTATAAATATTACTGTGTTGTATAATGTCAGTCAGTATTGTTGATTGACATTCAAGAGCATCACGAAGAATAAATCAGGTTTGGTTAAATTGGCATGATTGCTTTAGCACCTTAAGTCATTATTTTAATGGTATTAGGATTCATGGAAAAGAAGCCAGTTAAAGTGATAATAGGTAGATCATCAATCTGTATCAGTCATTACCCATCAATGTTACATTATAATGA
Organism: Crenuchus spilurus; assembly: GCA_036984385.1. Lineage (NCBI taxonomy): Eukaryota > Metazoa > Chordata > Actinopteri > Characiformes > Crenuchidae > Crenuchus > Crenuchus spilurus. Next base: position 8,028 of record BRDA01067970.1, on the reverse strand, counting down.
ACAAATACTAATTCTAATGGCTGTAGCACATTTGTGGAAACCACCAAAGAATTTCAGTGTTGTCATATTAACCAAAAAGCCTCACAAGGTTCAGTGCGCTCTGTTTTTCTCACCCTGTTTTTTCATCAGAAGTACATTAGTTTTAATTTTGGTGAATATAAATTTCTTTTTTAGGTGTCTGTGGCCCTCTCTCAGTGGCTTCCTGTGTCTTTTTCTAGTGTCTATATCTGCACCTCTGAGCTCCAGATGGCTAATCTCTCGGCTTACTGCTCTAAAAATGGCTGCTACTCTTGCATCCCAGTGTCCTAAGCGCAGCCCGACACATCCCTCAGAATACAATAATCTATGATAAATACCATAAAGTACACCAGTGCAGACTAATCACACGGATGTAGTAATAGGATTTTAGAGGGATCAATGGACCTCTGAGTATTTTAAGAAATGAGTTCTGCTTTAAAAACAATAATCTTAAAATGTCACTTAACTGAAATAGTAAAAACTGAGATGTTTCTGTTTAATTTAGTTTTATGGTTGATATATAGTAGATTGTCTACACAATTGGCATCACACTGATAAAGTGAATCCACTGGAAATTGAAGAGTTGATGATTCAGTGATAAAATGTCCAGGCCATATTTGTAATTTATAACCTTTCAGTTAACTAACATTTCAGTTCAGTTTGCCAAGTTTTCCAAAGCTGTAAAGGGACTAAAAGTGCTGGTAAACTGGCCGTGTCCCTTGTAACTTGGGGTACATAAGAATGCAGAGTTCTAGCCTGAGAGGTGGTAAAATGACTCCATTGCTAAGGTTCCTGCATGGTCATGTGGTGGTGTGATGTGCTTTGATTGAGAGATGAAGATTTGTAGTATCTGTCTTGCAGTTTAATCAGAATCAGAATCTCTTTATTCACCAGGTATGTTACCAATTTGACTTGGTGACCCTTGTATGACAAACACAATAGACAGTAAGTACAATAGAGAATAATACGTTAAAAATTACTAAAACATAAGAGTAATAACAAGTTGAGAGAGCTAAGAGGGATGTAGATAGTAAGCCAATATATACATACTATATTATACAGAAGTACAGATGATATGAACATTTACAGAGATTGAACATCTGTACAGCTGTGTAAGTGGGCATAGTGCAAAGCAGCAAAATGTAGCAGTATTTTTGTATTTTGTGTTTGAATCCAGTTGCAGTTCAGTGAAGTTTGGAAGCTCAGTTCAGTTGTAGATTAGTTTATGGACCACAGTGTGAGATGTCTGCTGCTGTTGATGAGCGCTACAGCTCTGGGAAAGAAACTGTTTGCATGTCATGCTGGTTTTGATTGTCTTAAGTCTTCTTCCAGAGAGGAGTGTCTGGAAGTGGTGATGCCCAGGATGTGTGGGGTCAGTTGTGATTTTGCCAGCGTGCTTCCTAACAATGCTAGTGTAGATCTCCTGAAACGTTGGCAGATTGCATCCGATGATCTTCTCTGCTGTCCTGATGATGCACTGGAGTTTGGCTCGTTCTTGAGAGGTGGAGGAACCAAACAGATAGTTATAGATGTTGTGAGGATGGACTCTATGATCACTGTGTAGAACTGGGTCATCAGAGACTGTGGAAGGTAGATTTTTTTGAGCTGTCTCAAGAAGAACATCCTTTGCTGTGCTTTCTTGGAGATGGAGACTTTGTTCTTCTCCCACTTCTCACTCTTGAGGAGTGCCCAGGAACTTGAGTGACTCCACAGTGGAAACTGCAGAGCCGTTGATGAAAAGGAAGGATAAGGGGGGTAGGTTGCGTCGGAAATCTACCTCCATCTCTACCGTCTTTCCTGTGTTTAGCAGCAAGTGGTTGTTGCTGCACCAGGAGACCAGCTGCTCAACCTCTTTCGGGTAGGCAAACTCATCTCCATTGGTTATGAGGCCCACAAGAGTGGAATTGTCTGCAAATTTCAGGATACTTACAGCTGGATCTTTGGAAAGATGACGGAACACAACCTTGTGGAACTCCAGTACTGAGTGTTAAGCAATGTACATGTTCCCCGATAAATGACGTTGAGTAGAATAATGCTGATTGGTTTATTTTGATAGTATCTCTTTGTTCAGCCAGCACATACTACTATTTCTAATCTTTATTCTTTTGGTTGCTCTGCAAGAATCTCACTTTCAGTGAAGTACCCTGTTTGAGCTATAAGAAAATGTTGAGTGTAGGAGGAAAGACAGGTGGTGTCAGCTCCAAACAGAGGGATGTTGAAGAGCAGATGAGAGGAAATAAGCGAGGAAGCCGAATGACTGACATAGAAGGAGCTGGTTACAAGTGAAACATCCTGTAGCTTGTATGTGTCTGTCAGTCAGTGAGACGAGTGAATTCCTCAACAAAGCAACAGGAGAGCCCTTGAGAATTTCTTTTAAAAACTGAAAAAGGCTGAATGAAAAATAGACTACCACTTGACATGGTCACCCCTTTTTTATGAAACTGAAATTGTATTTTATTACGTTGCAAAATGAGACAACTAATTAATAAATAAATATAAACAAACAGATAAAATGTGGCCAGAATGGCAAAAACAAAAGGTGGATAGGCCATTTATCATGTTTTTTAGATCCTTACCTTAATGCAACAAATTCTCTTTTCCTAAGCTCACCCTAAACCTAACTCCTAAAGTTAACTTCACCCCAAAACCTAAACCTAACTCTACAAATCTGGTCTGATCTCTAATGATGCGCCTAACCCTACCCTTAATTGAGATTGAATATAAAGTTAGTTTGTAAGTAATGTGAACATCTGTAGATTATCTCTAGGGGGCAACTGCAGTCTATCCAATTAAAGTGAGACCAACCATAATGTCAGGATACCTAAAGACATTTACATTTACGCAGTATGGAAGCCATCAGGCCCCTGCAGCTGATCCAGAATGCAGCTGCTTGACTGGTCTTCAATCAGCCCAAGTTGTTATAATGAACTGACATCCAATCAGCTACTTCCTACTGTAAAACTTGTGCTGTTGCTTTTCACTCTGGGGTGGCACGGTGGCTTAGTGGTTAGTATGCTTGCCTCTCAGCACTGAGGTCATGGGTTCCAGTCTGCGACTGGGTGGAGTTTCCATGTTCTCCTCACGTCTGCGTGGGTTTCCTCAAGGGTCTACGGTTTCCAACGACAGTCCAAAAACATGAAGTTCAGGTGAACTGGGTACTCTAAAATTGTCATGGTGTATGTCTGTGTGTATGATTGGTGCCTTGTCCTGGCTGTTGCTACAATAGTATGCCCTGCCCAGCACCTAGTGAAGGCGTATTGGGACCCCTACCAGGACTAAGTGGTTAATAAGATGGATGGATGGACTATGCACTCTGTTTTGTTGTTGTTTGCAGGACTAGGGCTGTGATGATAACTGCATTACTGCAGCATCGTGGTAATGTGCTGCTTATTGTGGTGGTATTCAATACCATCTTCACCGCAAGCTTGGGGAATCCCATAATCTGCATCATGCGCCAATAAACTACCCAAAACTGCAGGAATACTCAACTATGTTCATCACTCACTGCACCCACCAAATCAGTGTTCTACAAGATCTAGAAGTACATGTGATGGTAAGGTTATGCTAGGAGAACCATATTGTGATCACACATAATGACAACATGTAATATTGCTCACCTCTAAAATAAATGAATAAATATTAATCAGCCAAAATCTAAACACAGCACCTCTGTTCCTGACCAAGTGTACAGGGGTTAACAGTATGAACTGCCAACTGTCCAAAATGTCAGGCACTCTAGTTTATTTATTTTATAAACAGTTAAAGTCAAATGTGAAAGCACTTTATCTATTCACTAGGTCTTTCTAAAATTCACATACTGTTTAGTACTGTGCCTTAATCATGTTGAAGGTCTGGTAATGGTCCTTGCTAAGTGCAAATATTAAGTCAATTGAATTTACCAGCACTATTTTTAGGATGAAGCCATTCCAAGATAAATTTTAAAGAGAAATAAATAGGGGTTAGGTTAGACACAAACATTGTATCGCACCATGAGTCATCACCTTGTACAATGGGAATGAGTCATAAACAAGCTGGAGTTCACAGTGAGAGGCTGTGGTCTGTGATGGTGGTGTGGGAGTCTGTCATTTTTTTTTCTTTCGATGACGTAAAACATAGGAAAAGGGAAATTGCACATAACATGCATAATCACATGCTGTTACAGGTTCATTGTACTTGCACATAGGTTTCTCACCTTTCTGATCTTGACATAGTCTGCTAAACAATTTGTCCTGTTGGCTGTTGCGGGCTATCTTGCTCTCTGCTTTGTTTAGTTTTTTTTTTTTTCTTCTATTTTGAGGCACTTATGACAGTATGTTGTCTGTTGTCTGTTAGATTCTCTTTATCACACCCACACACATACTTTAAAGTCACCCCCATCCCTACCACCCAGCTTAAAGTCTTCAGATGCCTGTGAAAATGTTCAGAATATGAGGTTCTCAGGCTGTCTTACAGAGGATGAATCAAAAAGAGTTCTTGCATCCTTGTGCAGATTTTTCCACCATAGACAAAGTGAGGGTCAAAAATCTCATTGGGCTATAATCATTTTATCATCATTTTTCCTGGTGTAGTGTGTGTGAGAGACAGAGGGTGAACACCACCACAAACCTTTTAGTTACCCTTTAGAACCTTTATGCATATTGATGTCTGGTGTAGAGGTGAAAGTGCAGTGAATGTCTCAGTGTGTGACAAATGGATGGCAAAGCACATGTTAATGATTGGTAAATGATTTGGGTGTGCCAAATGCCATAGTGTGAAGGGAGTAGCTGAACTTGCCATCAGTGAACACCCATCAGTGGCAATCCCAGTTGACAGGAAACTGAATTGTGGCCGACAACAGACAAGACTGAAGGCCTATTTGCATGCCACTCTGCTCCTGTTCATGGCATGCACTTCCCTGCAGAGTGTTCTTTCAGAAATTGGTTGTGAAAGACCTGCATTGACTTGTAGAAGTAATTGTTGCCTGGAAGCAAAGTGATTTTCACTCACAAGCTGTGAAACCCGCCAGTGGTCGTTTGGCTCTCAGTTCCATTTTTCACAGCCACAAACCCTGGAGAGAATTGGATTTATGCCACTTCTGGTAGACGTTTATGACTGTATGCTTCAATACACCTACAAATTCAGCTACTAGGGGTGAAGCAGTAAACTGGTTTCACAGTACACCACGGTATTAAAATGCATGGTTATCATACCGTGGGCATTTGCTTAATACCGGTAATAAATGAAATAGGCAAGCCAGTTGAGAATCTCACCCACACATGCGCAGTTCCGCTCCACCTTGACCACTGCCACCAAGCACATAACGGTGAAAATAGCAGAGAGAACTATGACGGATCTCCACCCCCATAAAAAAATTTAAACTCAAATCAGCAGTGTGGGACTACTTTGGATGCCTGCAAAATGTACGTGAGGATGGGTATCCCATTTATGAAATGTGTGGACTTAAAGTGGCAGCTAAAGGTGTGTGAGCTGAACAAGGTTCTGGTGACTGAAGCAACTTCTTTACTCATGTCTGCGTTATTCTGAAAAAAACTCCACAGGACACCATGTACATGAACAAAAATAAATGATTGTTTATTCCACACTGTATACTTGATGAAAACAAGCAAAAAAACTTTTAAACTATAGTCAGGTTATTCCAAATATAAAATGCAACACAAACCGTAACCGCTAAAAAACTTGTCCACACCGCACCGGAGCTGCTTAACTCTTAAAGTGACAGTGCACCTATTTTCTGAACATAAACAAATGATGCTTTATGAAGACATTTGTGTCTACACAGACAGTACAATTATCATTTCTAGCATCTTAATACTATGTTAAGCAGCAGTAGATACATATATACATTTCTTATGAAAAAGGTTATGAACTATTTATATTTACACACAGTGCAAAAGATGATCCTTATATTTTGTCTTTTTTTTTAAAGGAGACATTTTATACATAACTGTCATTAAAGATAGTTCCAAGTTTCAGTTAAAATAAATAGTTTGTTAAACAACAAATCTTTTATTTCTTTAAGATTCAGTGTAACTTATTTATATTTTTTATTTTTATTTTATAGTATAACTAATCATTTTTGGGAAATACTTCGATAACTGCAGTACCATGACGGTTATCATACTATGAAAATCTCATACGGTTACAACCCTGCTACCTTCAAACTGTGGCCTTTGGCATGCTCCTATTTTTCTTTTGCAATCAGCAGGGAGTAGTTGGGTGTAATGACCTGCCCAGGGATCAAAACAGATCCCTAATCACCAGGCCACAGCTGCCCTCTTAATATTGTTAAAATACAGTAGAGTTAAAAGAAATTACAATCATATGTTAAAATTCATACAGGTTACAAAATGACTAGATCGGTCAAGCCTTCAATTAATATGACACTAATGATATGTTTGTACCATCTTGCACTGTGGGTAATGATGCCCATGCATACAGACAAGACAGGAAACCACGGCAGATACACCCCAGCAGTCATAATTAACATGACATTTCAACTACTTAACACTTAAATACTGTGTAATGTGAATCTAATCTATATGACATAAATGGTCGGCTCCTCATCTAATAAATTCAATACAGTAACATTACTGTTTTTCTTAATGCAGTAACAGCTTCTACTGTTCTTTCTAGTTGATGTTGAAATTAGTTACTTGTCACTGCAGAAGAAAACAGTGATTTCATGGCAGCTTGCAACAAGTTTATGATGGACGTATAAATGATTTGTGCTGTAATTTTGATTATTATTATTTTTCCATAGCACATCTGAGTTGCATGTGCCCTGATATAATATTTGAAAAATGCTGACTTATGCCCATAGACACAAAACTGAAGGGTTGGGAATTTTACACTTTTTTATTGGAATAGACACACATCACCTCAGTGCCCTTGTCTGTGTGTCCTAGTAGATTTCACACTCCCTCTTAACACTTCTACTCTTCTCTCTTTCTCTTTCTCTTTCTCTCACTGTGTCATTAAATGAATTTTTCCCAGTTCACCATGATTTTTGTTAATATCTGTATGAGGGGCTGTAATACAGTGGCATCACTCACACCCCTGATTAAACTCATTTTTTCTTGAATTTCTAAATTGCAGTAGGGCCTCTATTTTCATCATTAATCTGTTCTAAAGAGCCAGATTATAACTAAAAAGAACAATAACTGAAGCCATGTTTCCCATACAAAATGATGTAAACTAGTTAATCAGTTCCAAATATTACCAAAAATGCATTTTATGTAGAATAACTATAGTTTTACATACAGAATACAATGAGAAATAAATGCAAAAAGCACTAATGAAATGGATAAATGAACATAGCTCTTATGGGTTTACACTCCGTTTTAGAGCATGCCGGTGTGGTTCAGCTGACAACCCTTGTTTTGTACACCCGTTCTTGGGGTTATCAGCGTCTTATTTGTTTTCACACCCATTTTCAGATCATAGCGCTGTATGCTAAAACAAAGAAACAGTGTATGTAGGTGGATGCTTTGTTTTTGTGAAATTAGTAGGGAGGTGGGCACACCAAGCATAACCAAATTGTACGATAACCAGGGCAAACGATAACTGAGCTTCCACTGTACATTTTTTTCTTCTTGTGTGTTACTTTTATATGTTGATATATTCATTAAGCATACTAGATAAATGGAAATAATACTTCTTCACCTAAAGAGGTGAATTTACGTCTTATTACGACTTATTTTCACTTAAATCAACCAAATGTGAATTTGTCCAGTGGGAAGTGTGATATATAAATATTTTTAAAAAAACTCTTAAATTGTGGCTTACAAAATAAGGGTCACATAATGTATTTTAACATTGTAAGTCATATCACAGTTGTATGGTGTAGTAATGTAATCACAGTATGGTCATTTATTTAGAATGTGTAATCAACATGTTCACTTCAGACCTTTCTAAATACAGTCATGGCCGAAAGTGTTGGCACCCCTGAATTTTTTCCAGAAAATGAAGTATTTCTCCCAGAACATTATTGCAATTACACATGTTTTGTTA
>BRDA01067953.1:10641-22618 GCA_036984385.1 Crenuchus spilurus | reverse complement strand
GTAATTGTTTATTTCGGTCTCTGGTAAAATTATTGTCTGAATTATACAACCGGCCCTCCGTCTGTTTCTCTTACAGACAGCGTGTGTGTGTCTCTCTTTCTCTCTGTTTGCGCTGGCCAAAGCACAATTTTTTTGGTCTGTCTGTGCGTATCTGCGTGCGCTGGCCATAGCACGATAGCACGTGGGGGGGGCATGGGGGCAGCTGCAGCAGCCACTGCCGCCGGTAATACAGCATTTTTTTTTACCTTTATTTAACCAGGCAAATCATTAAGAATAAATTCTTATTTACAATTTTCTCAAGCTCATACCAAGGTATGAAAAACACCAATACCGCCCAACCCTACTATTAAACATCAAATATACCTCAAACATACAATTACATAACTTACTTAATGGCTTAATGGCTTGAAATGTAAACCTGTTACCTATAAAACAATGTCTGAAATGTTAATATTACAAACATTACACAACATTACATCAAACCATGAAAACATTCACATAATGTTTTTAGTATGCCACATACTATTCATGCTGTTTTGTCCAGTTCATATCCACACTAGCAAACATCTCTGCCACAACATTAAAGAAATATTTAACTTCAGCATAACTTTCAAATGTAAGCAATCTTATCTTTACATATGCTAGATGTCAAGGTTGCTAGAGAGTGTAGATATGAACAGAACAAAATAACAACAATAGCATGTGGCATACAAAAACCACGTGTTTTTTTTTTTTGTTTGACACGCCCACGTACTGCCGTCATCACTTACGTGGTGTGCGTCTTCCTACACTCGATACTGATTGGTTTGTAGAAAGACGTGCATCTGAAGTGTTTACTTTTAGCGCTGTTTCATTAGTTTAGTTTGCTTTGACATCCTGTTATATCCTTTCTCTCTCCTTTTCTCAGAAAATATGCTGCACGTATCAGTATTTCCATGCGTTTTTAAGCTGACTCTTCACATGTTCATCAGACCAAAATTGTATTAAACATTTGGTCTCCTCGCTCCATGTGCTACCACGGATCATTATTGCTGTTTAGCATTCTGCCTGCTGTAAAATCAGCCGATCGTGCTTCTAAATAAAATCTTATAATGTAATCTAACTTTGCTTTGAAACTGCAAAGAAAAAATCAAGTGTTTTCGAGTCATCTGTCTCAAGTCTAAGTCAAGTCTCAAGTCATAAAGACCAAGTCAAAGTCAAGTCGAGTCATTCACCAGCGTTAGTCAAGCAAGTCTCGAGTCCTCAAAATTGCAACTCAAGTCTGACTCAAGTCAAGTCATGAGACTCGAGTCCCCCACCTCTGCTATTAACACAATTCATTTACACACTTAGAACTCACACAAATTTATTTTTGACCCTTTTTTGACGGGGGGGGGGGGCTCAACGCTCATTGGCTAGAGGGACAGGATATTACGACATCACTTCAGCTGAAAACAAACCTCCCAAAGTTTTACGAATTGCATTAAATCAGAGTTGTTTTTGGTGAAGGGTGAGAACTTTTGCACTTTATCATTTTAATAAATTTATGTTGAATTACTTGTTAAAAAGAAATTTGCATTTGTCGCACTTTGCAGGATTACTTACTAAACGGTGGACTTACATAGACTGTGGGGACCAGATCCGTGTTAAGCAGCAGCAGGGTTGCCAGGTCTCTACTACATTTTAACTCCTTATGGTTTTAACACCACATTAATATGCTAAAAATATCTGTGATACTATAAGTGTTTTTTATGGCTAAGACTGTGGTGTACACAAGGAGTTAAACAGCAGTGAACATCTGAGTGTGAAGAGCATTGGGGTAGACTTACTAGTATTAGATAACTTATTGGAATGGGATCTGAACATATAAATTTAGAGTAGAGAAAAGGGGATATTTTAAATGCAAAGAAAAGTAATAAGGGAGATATGTTCTGCTTACACTATATTTACTACTACTAATAAAAAAAATGGTCCACACCACATCGGAGCCGCTTAGCTCTTAAAGTGACAGTGCACCTATTTTCTTAATATAAACAAATTTGTATCTACATAAACTGTACAAGTATCACTTCTAGCATCTTAATGCTATGTTAACCAGCAGTAGAGTGCAAAAGATGATCCTCATGTTTTTTTTCATGTCAAGGAGACATTTTATACATAACTGTCAGTAAAGATAGTTCCAAGTTTCAGCTAAAAGAAATAGTTTGTAAAACAAAAAAAAATTATTTCTTTACGATTCAGTGTAATTAATGATAATCGTGAAACTTTTCTGAGATATTTTCTGAGACGGTTATCACACCATGAAAATCGCATATCGTTGCATCCCTAGTTGTGTGCTATAAATATCTCTGATTTGAGTGCATGTCCATCCCATACTGACATACTGAACAGTTCTAATGTGAATGTCCATTACAGTATCGCACAGCTAGTATAGAGGATTGAACAGCAAGTCACACTATTCCATTAATGTTAAAACTGGATTTGAAATTTCAACATAAGTGTCACTCAGTTTTGAGGTAAGAGGGCTCATTGTTTTTTTAAGAATTTATTTATTTATTTTTTTTAAGAACAAGGCCTTTTTGTCTACGTTTCCTTGTGAGTGTGTAACCACTTAAAGGCATTTTAAACCGGAAGCAGCATAGTGTGACTTTTTTTCTGTGGTGAGAAATATCCAAGCCTCAGAGACTACTTGAATTTGCCACATTGCTGCGGTGTTCAAAGCTCAAGTTAAATTTTGACACAATTGCCACTGACCTTACCAAAGTGCAGCCAAAGAGAATTATTTTGTACAAACTGATTTACTCCAAGTCTTTTGATCTGCAAAACAAAATTTAATGGACATAAAATTTCAAATGCCTTTTTTCACAGTATTTGTTTGCTTGTCTTCTTCACATGACCAAAACCAGTTCCCGTTTTTGGTCTAAACTAAAGATACATGTGGCCGAGTTTCTCCTCACTAATCAACAGTTAATTTATCTTGATGATGCAACACTGAATAAGCCTAAAAGTGTGCAAAATGGCAACATACGCCCAGCTTTAAAGTGAGCAAAATGCAAAGCACTTATCATATGAAGGCCTCTTTAGGGTTTAGTGTTTATTTATATAAAATTATGAACTGGAGAAGAAACCATTTCACATCTGTCCCTTCTCATCATCATCATCATCATCATCATCACACACACACCTGGGAATATTTTACTAAGTTTTTAAGACATTTACACTCCATGTTAGTTCTGTTCTCAAGATAGTTTCACTTTTACAGATAGAGTTTTGATTAGTGCTCATTATGATAAATAGCCAACTCTCATACTGGTAACTGTGTCTGCTGCTCTGATAAAGCATCTGTGTACAACGTACTGTGAGCAGTTCCTCAGAGCACACTTAAAAGTATTCTGAGAAGCATCCCAAATAAAACTCATTTTGTGCATTATAATTGTAGGTTTTAAACAAAGCCTTAACAAATGTGTTGGTGGTGAACAGATTTTCTGACTGGCAGATTACAAAAAAAGAAACTAATAGCAAAAAAGAAACAAACCTTTCACCTGACCATGTGGTTTCTGGTATAAAATTTACTTAAGTTTGCTTAAATTTTGCTTTTTACATTTTTGTTGATAGTGTTGCTTTGACAGCATATATCAAAGTGTGTAAAATACTTTGCTCTACTATCTAATAATTAAGCACTATAAAAAATTAATTAGATGAAGAACGCAGTCCTAGTTCAAATGCCGAATGGCTGCATAAGTAAAGTGGCTCCCACTTTAACGACTTTTCTAAATGATCAATAAGGTTTAAGTGTTTATGCTAGAACAATGCTACGGTGTTGCTTCGTGGTGCCAAAAGGGTGTGAGAACTTTGCAATAGGCTTTATGTTGAATGTCACATGACCAAACTGGAAAACAGGAAAAACATTCGCTTTTTAGAGAAGCTAATATAAAGTTAAGAAAAGCTGAAATGATCGTTGGTATCCTAGTTAGTGTTTTATTTTAATATTGTGGTTTTATACAATTTCATTATCTAATAATAATAATCATCATTTTTGGTAGCTCCTGAAGGCATCAGGAGTAAAACAGCACCATGCTCAAGGTCATACAGAATAGCCACACCAGAAGCTGCACAACCCGTTTAGCAGAATAGGTAAAGTTTTTTGCGCATAACTAACATTGCTTTACAATGTGCAGCCATAACAATTCACTGAACATTTTCAGGTGTTACTGACAAACATGGCTGCCTGAATGGTCTGACAAATCGTGTGTTTATGCTGCCTGTCAAATCCCAAGTGTTTTTGAGAACCGTGGTGCAATCATATGTTGGAAATACAGCTTAACAGACCAGAAACTAATTAGAGAGAAATGATTAACATCAAGACTCTCTTGAAGCATATATAAAATACATTCCCACAAATGTTTCATTCATAAAGCTACGGGTGTAAAAAAGCAAAACTAACAATACACCATGATGTGGTTTTGGGTATAAAAAAGGCTCAACTTGCCTAATCAGAATCAAATACTTTATTGATCTCAGAGGGAAATTACAAATTAATTAATGTTCATATTTTATGCTAACAATTATATACTGCAAAGACTGGAGTGTGGATGTTTATAAGTGGATGTTTACACAGTTCAAACAAAGAATGCAGTATTCACATACTATTAGCTTAAATGCTTGTTCATTCAAATAGCAAAAGCAAATTTAAAAAAGTCCATCACTAAAGATAAAACTGTTACTCACACTAGAGCTGAAAACCCTATGCACCCTATTAGGAGTGGCATTAACTTCTTTTACTCCTTGTGCACCAACTCTCTCACAGCTGACCACCAACATGGACTTAATATGCTCAATCAGCCAAAAACGTGCTGACAAGGACCAACTAGAGTCAACGGTGCAGTACACACCACACTGACTACAGGCTACAGTCAGCCTTCAATGCTAACCAATGGCCTGATGGCGCACAACAGACAAGTGTAAGCTTGATGTGCCTTAGCCTTAAGGCTACAATGATAAAAAAAATCATTAAGTTTAAGATTAAAAACATGATTATTTTTGCTATTAAAACATACTATGGAATACCATAAACAACATTATAATAATATACGTTAAATGGAAAAAGCAAAGTGTGGAAACTGTACTGAATTATTTTTTTTTTGGACTGAAAGCCACCTTTATCAAAGCAAAAACAATAGCATACTATTAATAATATAGAGTTAATACTCAATAGGACTAGATAGCAACTTGGTATAGGTGCGAGCAGCAGGCTATAAGCACAACTCGGGACCCTTAAAAGGACAAACTCAACTGCTTTTTATAACGTTGCAGCCAATGAATGATGTTTATCGCTGTGATTTTAATCATCAAGGCGCTGGAGGAGACCTAAAGTCATCTCAGCAGCTATATTTTATCAGTAAGGTTACATTACAGTAAGCTATGCGGTATCCTCCACTTGATTTGTGATTGGACATGCAAGATAAAGAGAAAACATGTCTTTATGGGGAGTACAAGAACAGTGGTTCACATATCCTGTTTTCCAGAAAAAATACTTCCATAGCACAAAGAGCATGTCTGTTGTCAAATGTCTATTTATATCCTTATAAAGTAGTGCTCATCCTCTGCATAATGTTCATGCTCTGATTAGTCTCAGTGATCCATCTAAAACTTGCACTATTGGAATTACTTAATGTAGCTGACTCACTTCAGAGATTGAAACTCAGTTTGTTTCACGCATTTTTCAACATAAATACCATACCAAGGATGATGCTGCTGCTGTGACAGCATACATCAAATAATATGAAACATGCTTTGTGGGTTTTGGAGCACATCATAATTAGGTATATAATTATAATCCTGTATACACAGTGAAGCTAATTTCAACAGACTATGATCTCTAAACATAGCTCAGATAATCATTAGGGTAATTATCTTGTAATTAGTCACTTATTGGTGATTAATTACCAACAACTACAATGTGATAAATAACTTGGTGCAGTTATACCTTAGAAGAACTTCATTCACCCACAATCTTTTGTCAAAATTCAATAGTCCATAATAACTGTACATATATTCTTATTGTAAAAAAAAGGGCAAAACAATGTAATAAAAACTCACTTTGCTTCGACTGAATTGAAATAGATAAGGTCAGAGCACACAGACCAAATAAAATGGAAAGGAAGTGTACAACCCGACAACTTTAGTGGATGAGCTCTTAAAGCACAAGGAAGCAAAGCGTGCAAGATAATGCAGACCTCTTCATTCTCGGGCCTGAACAACTAGTTTAGTGCACAGTTGAATGTTTTCTCCAACACCACTGAGGGCAACCCATAATGAAAACGAGCTGAGGCAGGGAAAACACTGAACTGTATAATGATCTACCTCCTGAGGACTGTGGCCTGTAAGAAAACTGATTAATGATCTGTGTATCATTTTGGTCCATTTTAGCTGCTTGTCATGCTTCTTCATAAGATATCTTAACTCTGAAAGCCCACTGAAACGGGCTATTTTTTAAAAAGGTAAAATTTCAGAGGGGATATTTGAGCTAACAGCATTTAGCTAGAAGTTCTAATAGTAAGGGAAGAAAAGGAATAAGGTGTTGAAGAGATCTTAAGTAGAGGACTTAATATTAAGAGGACTAAAGTTTAGAGCAAAGAACGTATACTGTTATTTAAGTATAATAATAATAATAATAATAATAATAATAATAATAATACATATACAGAAAATACCTCAAGAGTATAAGAAAAGTAATGAAAGTAAGATTAAAATAACACCGGTCAAAAGTCTGATTAGACGCTTTATAGTGTTAGATTAAGCTTGCATGGGAGTTAGACATTGGGCTGGAGATTGTTCCGGGACATGGCAACCCTGTAGACGTAAAACTAGGCCATTCAAAACTCTAAATGCTTAAAATAACAATTATAACTGCTTGTAAAACAGTGTTTTGGCAATGTGAATACTAACCACGAGATAACATTCATAAAATAACTGTTAAATATTAACACTGCACGTCGTTTAAAGGGCGGTATGGCTGGACAGCTAGCTTTGCAGTGCTAGCACAACGAACCTCGTAGCTAGCATGTATTTAACTGGTTAACTAAGCTATTAGAGAATAATATGAATTCATGCAAGTCATCTTCCATGATGTTTTCAGACTTTGGCGGTGACAGGAAACAGGAGAGAAGTAAAGGTAGCTAAACAACACTTATAGAGAATGAATGAAATCTGATTAGCTTGCTAGCTCAAGTGTAACTAAGGCGATGTAACATCTACATACATAACCAATACTTACCGATTCCAGGGGCCGCGTAAATGAAGTACAGACAGGTCGTAGACATGGAGAAGAAGAAAATAAAGGCCAAGAAGGAGCGGTTGGACAACCGCAACAGCCGCCTCGTACTGAACATGTCTGAGGAGCAGCTACTAGCTCACTGTCAGGTCCATAAAACAGCGTCTTCTCTAATAGAAAAAGTCTTCTTCCAGTTAATCAAAGCTCTGCTAAAGTCCGCATCGTTGTGGCCTATAATGGACCAGCAGAAAGAACGGGGACGCCGTGATAAATGTCCAGAATGAATAAAAAGCAGGCCTAGTGTTATATAAGGCAGCGCCAAGCCCTCCACATTTTAATTTAGCATTATAACCTAACAAAGGAGTGATGTTCATTCACAGCTGCACCTGATGTTTCACAGACTTGGTGTGTAAGAAATGAGGATGGAGCGTCTCCTCCCACTCAGCCTCCACACAAATACAGGACCACAACCCTCTGCTAAGAGAAAACAAACGCAGCGATAGTAACTTAAACGTATAGTCTAACATTTAAGGCACTACCATTGGCAAAAATGACAAAAGAGGTGAAAAATACCCCTCAAATAAAAAATACGAGCCTTCTTCACTTCCATTTCTGCTGGCGCTGCAGACATCGCTCGCCAGTTTCCGGTTAGTGTAACCGCCCGTTGGGCGAAACTTCCAAGATGGCCGCTAGAAAAGAATGCGTCATGGGTCAACGATAATAACACATTTTCCAAAATAAAGGTTTAACTGAATGATTACATTAAACACGTAAAATTCTAAAGTCAATTATCTACTATGTGGACTTAATTACATGTACTTAATTTGCATCTTCCCTTCTTATTTTTTACTTTTTATTTTTATTTTTTTATTATATTATTATATTTAATGTCAGCAGAGTAACTCATTCCTTTTTGGGTTTGTTTCATTTCATTGTTACACAGATCGTGTACACCTGTATGATAATGCATAAAAAACAGAATTTGTTCAAAAAAATATATGTAGATAGATGCACTGACAGATTTACAAAGAATCAGTACTTAATTCGTTTCTTTACCTGCAATGGCTGTCAGCCCACTTAAGTTGTTCTTTTACTTTTGAGTCATTTTTTTCTTCACCAAAGTTGCAATACTTTGGAGTACCCTGGAGTATGGTTTTAGACTACTTTGCACATTACTGCCATATTATAGCATAGGTAAATATTTTAATATTCTGTTTTTTGAACTGTAAATATGGGGCGGCACGGTGGCTTAGTGGTTAGCACGTTTGCCTCTCAGTGCTGTGGTCTTGGGTTCAAGTCCACATCTGAGCGGAGTTTCCATGTTCTCCCTGTTTCTGCGTGGGTTTCCTCTAACATGGAGGTCAGGTGAATTGGCTACTCTAAAAATGTCAGTGTGTGTGTGTGTTCACCCAGCAATGGACTGGTTCCCTGTCTGGGGCTTAGTTGAATAGTGTAATGCCCAGTGAGGGGTTAGGGGACTAACTGTGACCCTGATTAGGATTAAGCAGGTGTGATAATGAATGAATGAACTGTAAATATTCTGATATGCTATTTGTTTGTGTACTTCAATTGCCACCAACCCTGCAGATCTACCTTTCTCCAGAGACCTAGTAAAATGGCTGTCCTATTGGTATCTAAATTGTTATAGTTTTCTCTCTGTTGAGCAGCTGTGAGAGCTGAGGTGGACCTGAGGCTACAATGCATTAGTTCTTCCCAGTAAACCACCTGGCATCTTTGATAGCTCAGTTGGTACAGCTGAGGACTGTAGTGGACATTAGGTAATCTGTAGGTTGTTGGTTCAAATCTGACTCAAAGTGTTTTAAGCATGACTGAGGCCACTTTAGAGATATGATGACAATAACGTTCTATTTGCAATTACCGTAAGTACATCATAGGGTTTAAAGCATTTAATTGTCACTGTAAGTCACCTGTCAGCTTTGATAGCTAAGATGATCTAGCAGAGGACTGTAGTGGGCATCAAGTAATCTGGTTAAAAATTTTCTGGTTAAAATCTGACACAAACTGAATATTTTATTCATAACCACGACTCAACATTTTTTAAGCATAACTGAAGTCACTTTAGATATTAAGATCAACCAATTTAGACAATGTGATTTTTCACACAATGGAATTTGACCTCCGCATTTAACCCATTCGTGCAGTGAAACACACACAAACACACTAGGCTGTGAGAATTTGTGCCCGAAGTGGTGGGCAGCCCTTATCCACCAGCACCTGGGGAGCAGTTAGGGGGTTAGGTGCCTTGCTCAAGGGCACTTCAGTCATGTCCTGCCTGGGGATTGAACCAGCGACCTTCTGGTCACAAGACCAGATCCTTACCACTAGGCCATGGCTGCCCCCCAATATATGATGTTAATCATCATAGGATTTCATTATAGGATTTAAAGCATTCAGTTTTCCCAACATATCATCTGTCACTTTTGATAGCTCAGTTGATAGAGTGGAGGACTGTACTGAACAGCTAGTAATCTTTAGATTGTTGGTTCAAATCTGATTTAAAGTGTTTTAGTCATAAGTTATAACCAAGGCTCCGTTAGAGATATGATGTCAATATATTTTTTACATTTGTAATTAAGTACATCATAGGGTTTAAAACATTCAGGTTTCACATTCAACCACTTGTCATTTTCGATAACTCGGTAGAGCAGAGGACTATAGTGGGCATTGAGTAAGCCTAAGGTTGCTGGTTCAAATCTGACTCCAGTGTTTTAGTTATAACCAATGCCACATTAGAGATATGTTGTCAATATAATTTATACATTTGTAATTAAGTACATCATAGAGTTTAAAGCATTCAGTATTCCCAATAGCAGTTCGAAAAGAGGTGGTAGCTGACTTCACATGGAGGAAGCTGGTGCTAGTCTTCACCCTCCTAGAGTCAGGGACATTACAAGTGATTGTGAGAGTCCTATCGGATGGGTGGGTCCATTGGCTACCACTACATTGCGAGGTAAATTGGGTCAAAATTACTAAATAAATAAATAAAGTAGCTGAAATTACAATTTCACTAGTTTCTCTTAGAACAATGGTTCCCAAACCTATTTTTTGTGTTTTCTCTTAACACACCTGATCCAATTAGCTAACTACATAACAGGCAAAATCCACTATAATGTTTATTATAAGTCAGTGTATACTGTATTTAAGTGTTAAGAGCTGTGTTTGAATAAATGCACAGAAAGAGCAGGAAAAAAAACTGTGTAACCAAGTTACAATCTCACTAATCTCATTAAAGTCTTACAGGGGACCCAGGAATTCCAGAAGAATGGCCAGCCTGTTTCAGCCTTACAGACCTGTTACCTGATATTTTACCTGGTCTCTCTTCACACTGCAGCTGTAAGCACCATTAATGATTTAGTAGCCTACAACATTAAACACTCACATGCTAACTGTCATTAAAAGAGGCTCGCTGAACCCACATTTTCTATTTCTTACTCAAGCGGATTTGTTTAAGTAACTAATAAATTATATTTGCTTGTTTGTTACTGGGTTTTTTTTTTCAATCCTTTGCATTGCAAATACTATCAGCTGAGGCTTCTAAATGTGCCCAAAAGTCTCAATATTACTCCCGTTCTACTTTTCATTATGCACCTCTGACAGGCATAAAAGAGAAGACCACAGTCACAGTGATGTCAAGTCATCTCTGACTCTTGGTGACATATGGATGAAGCTTGTTACTGGTGGTCTTCTGCCACTGTTGAATGAGGAAAGATGTTTTGGGAGAAATAAAGGCTGCAAAATGTAACGAAAATAACTAATTTTTAGTGATTAAGCATGGGGGTGGATGGACCATGATTTGGGCTTGTGGTGCAGCAAGTGGCAGCATTTCACTTCTAGAGAAAATAATGGATGCTATTAAATACCAGCAAATCCAGGAAGCAAAACATCATACAGTCTGTAAAAAGGCTGAAGATGAAAGAAAAATAATTTCTACTCAAGGATAACGATCCTGAACGTACTTCAAATCTACAATAGACTACCTCATGAGGCTCAAGCTGAAACATCCAAATGTTCAATGGTGGGGTCAGTCAAAAACATAAAAGTGAAAGTGTTCAGATAACAGCTGTCAGCAGCATTAGTATCAGCATAATAGCAGCTGATTCTGTGGCTTTAATCTTAAAATGTGTATAAATATATGAGCTACATTGCTTGACTGTTGTCATCTTTGTCCACTAGATGGAGACAGTGCCTACCAGTCAGTGTTTGCACTTTCAGCTTTATCAGTGTCATGGATCGTATGAGCATTTCTTTTTAAACAAATGTCTAAAAACTTAAGTATTTTTGTGAAAAGCATTGTTTTTGAAAGTTGAACCATACATATGCTTTATTCATACAGTATAGTAGTTCAGTAACTTTAATTAATAAACATAAATGTAACAGATTTCAAATAAAATGGCAAAGTTAAATGGGAATTACATAAATGATAAAAATTAAATTGCTGGTGTGTACAATTATATAAATTTATATACACTCAACCCCACCCTGGGTTACTCCAGTACAATGGGAGGTACACAGATCCTGTTTAATCTCTACTGCAGTATCTTTCTCTGTTACCGGTAAGTCATTATATGCATATACTCATATCTATATTTATACAGCTGTCTCAAAATACAATTACTAACACTTCTCTTTTTACAGGCATGTTAGTTCCCTCTTGTGTTGATCAGTACAAAGGTGAGCTGCATAAAACTGGTCAAACACTCAGTA
>BRDA01067953.1:3141-5641 GCA_036984385.1 Crenuchus spilurus | reverse complement strand
TTAAGCTGACTTCATCTATGGACAGGAATTTATAGCAGCAGAACAAGAGGAGAGATAGTAGGTGGTTTATTTTCTCTTTTACTCATGTGTCTTATGTTTCATGTTTGCACTGAATCACAGGTCCATAGAAAATAATATTTCATATGTATACAAAAAACAAATAAGGGCAACTACAGTGGTGCTTGAACGTTTGTGAACCCTTTAGAAATTTCTATATTTCTGCATAAAACATCATCAGATTTTCCTAAAAGTAGATAAAGAGGACCCAGTTAAACAAAAGAGACACAAATATTATACTTGGTCATTTTTTTAGTGAGGAAAATGATACAGTGACATATTTGTGAGGGCAAAAGTATGTGAACGTCTAGGATTAGCAGTTAGTTTAAAGGTGAAATTAGAGTTAGGTGTTTTCAATCAATGGGATGACAATCAGGTGTGAGTAGGCACTCTGGTTTATTTAAAGAACAGGGATCTATCAAAGTCTGCACTTCACAACATGTTTGTGGAAGTGTATCACGACATAAACAGAGGAAATTTCTGAGGAGCTCAGAAAAAGAGATGTTGATGCTCATCAGGCTGGAAAAGGTTACAAAACCATCTAAAGAGTTTGGACTCCACCAATCCACAAACAGATTGTGTACAAATGGAGAAAATTCAAGACCATTGTTACCTCCCCAGGAGTGGTCGACCAACAAAGATCACTCCAAGAGCAAGGCGTGTAATAGTCAGCGAGGTCACAAAGGACACCAGGGTAACTTCTAACCAACTGAAGGGGGCAGCCGTGGCCTAGTGGTCAACGATCTGGTCTGGTGACCTGAAGGTTGCTGGTTCGATTCCCGGGCAGGTCATGACCCCCAATTGTAAGTCGCTTTGGATAAAAGCGTCTGCTAAAAATGCCTCAAATGAAGGCCTCTCTCACATTGGCTAATGTTCACTAGTCCAACATCAGGAGAACACTGAACAACAATGGTGTGCATGGCAGGGTTGTAAGGAGAAAGCTACTGCTCTCCAAAAAGAACATTGCTGCTCGTCTGCAGTTTGCTAAAGATCATGAAGACTATTGGAAGAATGTTTTGTGGACGAATGAGACCAAAATAGAACTTTTTTGCTTTAAATGAAAAATGTTATGTTTGGAGAAAGGAAAACAGTGCATTCCAGCATAAGAACCTTATTCCATCTGTGAAACATGGTGGTGGTAGTATCATGGTTTGGGTCTGTTCTGCTGCATCTGGGAGAGGACGGCTTGCCATCATTGATGAAACAATGAGTTCTGAATTATATCAGAGGATTCTAAAGAAAATGTCAGGACATATGTCCATGAACAGAATCTCAAGAGAAGGTGGGTCATGCAGCAAGACAACAACCCTAAACACACAAGTTGTTCTACCAAAGAATGTTTAAAGAATAGTTACCGGAAACATTTAGTTACAGTTATTGCTGCAAAGGGGGGTCACACCAGATACTGAAAACAAAGATTCTCAAATATGTCATATCGGATCATTTTCCTCAGTAAATAAATGACCAAATATATTTTTGTCTTATTTGTTTAACTTTTTCTTTATTTACTTTTATGACTTTGTGAAAATCTGTTTTAGGTCATATTTATTCAGAAATATAGAACATTCTAAAGGGTTCACAAACTTTCAAGCACCACTTTATAAACAATATAAGTAGACAGCACCGTTCAAAGTGAGACTGGAAAGGTTTCTCATTCATATAATCATATACGATGCAATGCAAACCTGCGTTATATGCAGTGTAACAACAGCAATATATACATGTTCAAAAAGTTATAACTTTGAATGAAATCACATGTTGAGATCATTATCAGTTTGGCTGATTTAAAGGGTTTGGAGCAAAACCTCAAAAGTTTGTCACCCATTAAATTGAACATTTTAAATTTAAACAACGAATACATTTATTTCAGAAGGAAATTCTTTTATCTAGCCTCTAAAACTCACAAAGGCTGTTGCTCCAGATACTCAATCTTCTATGGTAGGATGAGGTAGGACAGTTCAGTGTTGGTATCTTCCACAGGTTGTTCACAGTAAATTTATACACTTTAGTACAGCTGTTTGCTATCCATTGGAAGTTTTGCACATATTTCATGCATGGCATCATGGGATGTAATATTGTGTATATATGCTCACATGAGTGTTACAGCAGTTATTTCACTAAAGCTAAAAATGCTTGCGCATACCTCCTGTTCTAGTGATTAATAGTGTTTAAGATTGTTTATATCTGATATTCTAGCATATAGAATATTTACAGGGGTTAGACAATGAAACTGAAACACCTGGTTTTAGACCACAATAATTTATTAGTATGGTGTTGGGCCTCCTTTTGCGGCCAATACAGCATCAATTCATTGTGGGAATGACATATACAAGTCCTGCACAGTGGTCAGAGGGATTTTAAGCCATTCTTCTTGCAGGATAGTGGCCAGGTCACTACGTGATGCTGTAGTGCATCACTGGACCGGTGATAGGACGTTCTTCTT
>BRDA01067952.1:1725-28276 GCA_036984385.1 Crenuchus spilurus | reverse complement strand
GGATGAAGATGATGACCACTGAGCAAGTATATGAGATGGCTAGAACTCAAAAGGAGTTACTGATGCACGTTAAATCCTGCAAGTTATGTTACTTCGGTCATGTGATGAAGCACGCACATGAGAGCATTGAAGGAAGTGTTATGACTGGACTAGTGGAAGGAGTCCGAAGACGTGGAAGACCAAGAATAACCTGGATGGATAACATCAAGGCATGGACTGGATTATCAGGTGCTAGCCTGCTACAAGCAACCAGAGACAGATGGCATTGGAGAGAAGTGACTCATCTGTGCAGCTTACCATCGCGAAGCGATGACGGCGTGTGACATGACATGACATAGAACCTCGAGTCAATTTCCATAATATGGACTGTTAAAGAACCTAGATGGGACTAGCATAATGTACTATAGCAAATAACCTAGACTGGACTAGCATAATGTACTGGTAAAGAACCCAGACTGTACTAGCATAACAAGTACTGATAAAAAGACTACACTGGGCTAGCATAACATACTGATAAAGAACCTAGCCTGTACTTCCATTACATGTACTGATAACCTAGACTGTATTAGCATAACATGTACTGATAAAAAGACTACACTGGGCTAGCATAACATGTACTGATAAAGAACCTAGACTGTACTAGCATAACATGTACTATAGCAAAGAATCTAGACTGGACTAGGATAACATGTACTGGTTAGGGTGACCAGACGTCCTCTTTTACCCGGACATGTCCTCTTTTTGAGACTTAAATTTCACATACGTCCGGGATTTTGTTTTACTCAAGAAGCGTTTTGTTCACAAACTAGTCTTGCCCTCCCCCTTCCGTTTGGTTCACTTGAGTGAGATGTTACTCTATATTAAATGGAGACCCAGCTAAAATTCAAGCCGGTTTCCCTTTAGGCTGCCACAAGCTCATGATTAGCTCTGCCATTTCTTGCTAACGTGTGATTGGCCGTTGCCGCTGTCACTCCTTCAAATGGAGTCTGGACTGCAATTTGGCCAGCAGTTCATTTTCACCTGTAAGTTATTAACGTGTTGGACATTTGTTTTGCCTGTGTCACGTCAGCTAGACTTATTTTAATATCAGCGGTTTCATATTAAAACCCATTAATATTTACATTTGAGTGTGTGTCTGTGTGCGTGTGTCTACCAGTCTGTGATAAGCCATCTATTTACATGCCTCTAAGTGTAACTATTATCAAAATAATTTAGAATTTCTGCTTATTTTTACCCAAAAATGAGGTATAATTCTGTGTAAATAATCTGTGTAAATTGACCATACAGTCAAGTGTAACATTAGTGATAATGAGCTGAAGTTAAGTTGACTGAAAAGGATTGGATAATTTTATGCTACATGCTTTTAACAGTTTATTATTTCTAAATAATATGTAATAATGTCTTAATATTTTATTAATGATTAATATTATTTTTTATTACTGTATTATTCATAATAACATTTAATAGTTATTAGTATATTATTAATAGTAACTAGTAGTTATTAATAAAATATACATCATAATTTGTCAATATTTATTAATAATTAATAATAATAAAATTTTTGTTCAAGCACCAAAAAAATTTATTTGAACATGTAATACATCATACGCCGCCAACTCCCCTCCCCCCTGGATTAGCATAATGTTTTGGTAAAGAACCTAGACTGGACTAGCATACTGGACTGAACTTGTATAACATACATACTAGTAAAGAACAGAGGCAGCACTAGCATAAAATGTACTACAGCAGAGTCTGCCTGCTCTGCCCTGTACTTCTTAGATTTAGTCATTTCTGGACTTTTATTGTAAATGCTTTAGAAGTTCTTTTAGTTAGCTTTGGTAATGTTACTTTTCTTAAGTCTTGTTTCTGGTTTGGTCTTTCTCGTCTTATTTTATGTGTTTCTCAGCCAGAACCAATGGTGAAGGTTAACAATTGCATGTTCTGATGGGACCTGCTAAGACCAGGCAGGAAACAAAGCTCCCATGAAATGAAGAGACAAAACAAAGCAGTATATAAAGAGGAGGTAATAGATTATATTTGATTATGTTATTCAAACGATGTGCTGCCATTTTCATAGACAAACTGCAACTCTGATACCGGCAGCTTAAAGTCTGTCTGTGACCACCTACTGCAGTGTGTTTATACTAGTGCATCTCAAACACATTGGAATATGGTGGAACAAGTTTACAGTATATGAGCCTTTTTTGTTTTAACGTTGATACTATTTGAATAGAAATTTACTCAAAATTTTCATTGAGCTACAAGTCAAAAGGATCAACATTAAAATACAAAAAGACTTAAATGTTTCATTTTAATGAACTTAAGACATGACAGTTTAACTTGCTGAATTAAATGTTAAGCAACAATGAACATTTTCAAGATGTTTGAGATGCACTAACTCTTACAGCGTCTTCTGAGCACCATGTTTTTAGACAAAAGCTGTTACCGACACACTTTCATCATTACATGGTGCTGCTGAGATAAAGCAGGTAGTTTGGTCATAACGCTCAGAGCGGGAGCGTTTTATAACCTTAAGCAGAACTGAAAAAAAAACTGAACTCAACTGCATATGTGTAATGATTCAACAGAAGCCAGGATCCAAGTGCAAGTATTTATTAACAAATCGAAACTCGTAACAATGTGTGTGTTAGTAATTAGCAGTAATAATAATAATAATAATAATAATAATAATAATAACAACAACAAAACAACAAAAACAAATTCTATTTTTTGGGGAATTACAAGCTGTGTGTGTGAATGTGACCATTCACAAAAAAGAATATTGCAATAAAATGATGCTTATTCAAGAATATCTTTTAAATATTTCAACTTGCCTACCAACAGGGAGCCAGCATGGTTGCGTGATGTCATCAGAATACTATCCATACAATGAATTGTTATATAATAGTGTTATTAATAAGCTCAAAGCCAGGTCCCTAACCACCAGGCCAAGGCTCTCCCCCAAACTCCAAACGCCCTCATTTAACACTCGTGTTCACATTTTACATCTTTAAAATGCTTCATTCAGCAGGTTTGTTTGTTTTGTAGTCATTTTTAATCAGATTTAATGTTTGGGTTATGTATGTTAATGTGTAAAATAATAATCAGACCACACAGGTGATGTTAAAGATACCAAACACTGTCCTTGTAAACATTTTATATAAATAAACTAAATCCAACACTGTATTGTGTTTATCTTTAAGACCTGGAAGACAATCAAAAAGCTGATGAATTGGTTTGAAAAGTGAAGAGCAGAGCAGCGTTGTACTCAAGGGAAAAGCGCAGTAATCACAGCCAAATTTTAATGACTCCGCTGCTGAATAAATAAGCAAACAATAAACTCTGCCTAATTGTATTTGCCCTCATGTATATTGTATAGCACATATTCCTGCGGGGAACACAAACGTGATGTTTTTGTGTTTCTGCAGAAAAATACATGAATACAAAGCTAGTAGATGAATTATTAGCGTCTTAGAAAATGTAAACAGCTTTTTTTAAACAAAGTTTTAAAAAATACTCTTTAATTTAGCTTCTGCCTTTTCCAACCTGTGTTTATATACAAAACCAGCCTATATACAAAAGTCATGTTTAATATGCTTATGTACCTTTAAGACCTTATGTAAATGAGCTCTGCTTTGATTGGTTGATGATTTATAAAAGCAGTTCAGGCAGCACTATGCTGATATATGTAAATATTTTGACTTCACTGACATTACAAAGTCAAAACAGTCTATTCGAAATGGTCTGTTTTTGCAGCTCAACTTCCATATATGGAGTGTATGGACTGAGGCAAATGTTTATATGTTAAACATTGCATGAAAATATTTCAAAGAGTATAATTAAAAGAATTAGCTTTTCTTAAACTAGACTTCTAGCTTTTATTACTATAAATGAATTACCTGTAAAGGGTTTGTAATAATAATAATGTAGATACATGTATGTATTTTTCTCATATTACCAGCAGAGGGCAGCATATACTTACATTCCCACCTCCTATACTTGCCCTTATCATCTTTAAAGTGTAAATTGTGTTATCTTCTGGCTGATTTTAGCACTAACGCAGCCCGTTCTCAGACAATATTTCCTGTTTCTTAACTGCTTGCCTACCTTCGGAGGAATTCGTCCAATTAAAGCCTGAATTAATGAACAGAGAATGTGGTTTTCCCTCACTTCTTACATCAGCCGCTGATTAAAACCAACTATTAACATGCAGCAGGCTCTGTTCCCTAAAGGAAAAGGCTAATGAAACTGGCAGGATCCCACCTCAGAGTCAAATCTGCATTAGGATAAATGGGGCTGTTTGGAGGTGGTGGTGGTGGTGGGTCTGTCTTCTCCACTGGTGATTAAACTCCATCTCTCCAGCATAGATAAGTCACAGTGGATGGAGGAAGGCAGAAGCTCCATCTACTAGCTAGTTTCTGCTACTTCTGCTCATGTTCTACAAAACTACCAACATGGACAAAAGTATTAGGACATCTGCTCATGCACTGGGTATTAAAATGAGCTTATCCTTTTGTCCACTGCCTATTGCCC
Organism: Crenuchus spilurus; assembly: GCA_036984385.1. Lineage (NCBI taxonomy): Eukaryota > Metazoa > Chordata > Actinopteri > Characiformes > Crenuchidae > Crenuchus > Crenuchus spilurus. Next base: position 23,743 of record BRDA01067952.1, on the reverse strand, counting down.
AGGAAAGTCTACTAGATTCTAGAGTATTACTGTGATTATTTGATGCAAAAGTATAGGAGGAAGCAGAGAATACAGTTTCACAATGTTGGTGGGTTTATACCCCTCTAGTCCATACCTGGCATTACACATTGTGCCAACAGGTTGTTGTTTAGTCATGTTCTATTGGCAGTACTTCGCTACATGTAATAGACAAAATGTGTGTACAGCTGTGTCAACTTCAAGTAGCTTGATGGTAGCTATGGCATCCAAGATGTTTGCAATGGTATCCCGAGTGGTTGCTATGGTTTTCCAGGTGGTTTCTCTAGTGTTGTTTGGTACTATGGTATAACCAGTGGTTGCTGTGAAGTTGCTATGTGGTTGCTATTGTGTCTCAGGTGGTTGCTCAGGTGTTGCTGTGGTAACCCATGGGGGTGGTTTGGTGTTACATTGTATCATTATTACATTTGAAGGGTGCCAAAACTTTTGCACTCTTCTTGTCTATTAACTATACTGTTCCCATGGCTTAGTAAAACATGGCCACACCTTAACAATCTTAGGGTGTTTTCACACCGGTAGTTTGTTTGTCTGGTCCAAATCAGGCTGATGATCAAGCCTTAACTAGCTCATTCCAACATCTTATTAAGTGATGTCCGTACCTTAACTATCTCATTAGGCCCAAGGCTACAAACTGTGTAATGCATTATAATCTGACACTGTTATGATACTTTAGACTATAAATACTACTGACATTCATGTTATATTCATACTTGATGTGAAGTAAACTACAGTAGTTTAGATGATCTATAGTCTAAACTATTAGAGTACGTTCTGCAGTGACTTCCTCCTACCAGCAGCATAAAGCTAACGTCTACCCACAGAGCTGCTCTTAGAGCTTCACTGTCTTGTAGGCTTGTTACTCAAGAGATTATGTTTTGGTAGAGTATTTGGTAGAGTAGATGATGCAGGATATATATGAAAATTCAGCCATCATTGCAGGCATCATGCATCAGAACAGCAACTCCAGAGGTAAGTACCATATATCTTTGTGGGAGTTTTCCTCAGAAGTACTGCTGTAACATTTTTCAGTGTCTGAAACTTGAAAAGTCAGTTTCAGTTTATTTTCAAATTGTAAAGAATTCAAGCATTGTCAGATAAAGTGAACAGTTTTGACCCCAAAAAAATGGCATTCTCATGGTTTTTCATGGTAGGTTGTCTTTAGGCAACAAGATAATTATCTGTTATCCGGGTACCCTCATAGCAAATGCGTGATGGCCCAGTTATGGCCACACTTACTACTTCCATTAGCCGTCATGCTGTTGGGGAATGATTGTGATGACAATTTTGACCCAATTTGGAAATGCCTTTCAAACAATTCACTTGGTATGTTGTATTTGGAACACGTGTTCAAATGTCACGTCAAACCTTAAACATGACTGCTACAGCCAGGCCGGTTTTGAACTCAAAAACATTTCACATTACCATAACTGACCTGTAAGTGACTTCCTTGGGCCATTTTTGGGCCAGAACTATCTGCATGGGTTCTTTTTCTTCATATACTTCACTTCATTTCATGTAAACTGTCAGAGACCTTCCTACTTGTGCTGACAGGCTGGGACTCCTAACACAAAGTACAAGAATCAAATAAAGGATATCTGGTTGTCTTGTATTAAATGTATGTTTGTTTTCAGAATCGAGCACTGCAGGGAGCAGACTTTGCAAACTGGCTGCAGTGTGTCTGGGTCTGCTGTGTGTTCTCCTGCTGATGTCCACCACAATGTTCTGGATCAAATTCAACAACATGAAGACAGAGAGAGACCAGTTGCAGGCCAGTTACACCAACCTGACTACAGAGAGAGATGAACTCCAGAGGAAACTTTTTAAACTGGGTGAGTCTCTGTGAGCTTCAAAGCTCTTGTACACTAGTTGCACACCTATTTTTACAAATGCAATTAAAACAGATCTAAATATTATCCTACATTTACAGTAGGAGGTTATTAAAGCTTTTTAATGGAATTTCAGGTCTAGACCTTTAAACCAAAACACATAACCTGACACACAAACAGAAGAAAAAAATAAAAATGGACTTTTTGCACTGGATAGTGTAATTGACAGAAAAAATGCTGTGAAATAAGCCAATGAATGATATTAATGGTCTAGCACAGATCTGAGGGAGGACTGATTGTGCTGGACATACACAGGATGTTAAGATATGAGAACATGGCAGATAAAAAATTCAATAAGAGCATAAGGCAGCTCTAGAACATCAAGAAATCATGACAGTAAATGAAAATGGCCAGCATCAGTGACCTTACAAAAACACATCTTCCTCCATGATCCCCAGAACTGCTATTCTCAGAACAACAGAATGACAGGAGAGCATCATGAACACAGCAAGCTACTTTTGAATATTCTGAGTGTCTGCAAAAATTACTGGAGCCTACTACATTTTCTCAAGACACTGCTGAGGAGAACAGTGGTTTGCATGTTGCTGCTACTTTACTTGACACGTTTGAACTAATGCATAAAATTATTTTTAACACTTACCAAACCACCTAAATAAACTATCACTTCCTTTGCTTAACACGTCTGCTTGCTCAGTTTATACATAGAAGGCCACCTTATCATAGCATCAAACACGAAACCTCCCAGCTGAGTTAATCTCGTAAGGAAAGACAACACAGGAGAAAAGAATAAAAAATAAATACTGTAAATACTACAGATCACCACAAATCTTCCCTGTTGAATACTTTAAGACAAATTTTTTTTTTCAGTTTTTCTTAGTTTTCTGAAAGTGTATGTTCAAATATACAAATGATACATTATGTAATTAAATATGTGCTTTATATATTTATAAGGTTATATTTATATATTTAGTAAGGTTAAAAGTTCTTGTTTGATTTTGTTGAAATATCAGCTAAGCGGGTCCTTTGTGGTTATTAGTCAGTTGGCAAGATATTGCTAAGTGGTTGCTATGGTATCCCAAGTGGTTGCTATACAGTTGCTAGGCGGTTGCTAGGGTATCACAGGTGGTTGCTCGGGTGTTGCTAAGTTGTTGCTCAGGAGTCTATCCTGAGACAGTATATGTGAAATTGTGTCTATCAGTCAATCAGAACTACAGTAGATAAGTTTGTACTTTTCCATCCCATTCATTCTGAGGAAAAAACAGATTTCATGTAGATTTTCAAAATTAGAATTTATGCATGATGGAAACTATTACGGGTGGTGCCCTGGCGAATGCACAACAGTCCCAGGAAATGCACTATAGACACTTAAACTAAAGTTAAAATGTTAAAGAGTTGCTGTGTGACTGACTACGAACAGACTCAACAAGAATTCTGAGATTTATACAGACAGAAAAGACAAGCAGAAACAAACTGTCCCTGACTTCTCTGCAGATATCCAAGGTTTCATTAGAGTCTCATTCATTCTCTGACAGTCGTTTACCTGCACATATACAATAACAAACAGAGTTTTTTAAGGAAATGTGTAGTATATTGTCAACTGAAGACAGTGATTTACAGGTACAGCTATAAAGTTCTTGAAAAAGTGTTCTTTGACATGATGAATGATGACAGAAACACAAACTTTGTGTCCATGACAAGAACAACCATAATAAATGTAACGTTAAGGTGAACAGAAGGTAAATAGTTTGTATGTTGGTCCTACTTTTACAAGCAAGTCACCTTCACAAAAACTAACTATAACTATATAATTTTTGCTGCATCAAACCATCAAGTCACTCTCACTTCTCAAAGCTTAAAACATCTGCTTCCTCTACTCTAAAAATATGTAAACTCTTATCAGCAAAAACACATTATTTCAGCACCTCCACCTCTCAAATGTAAAAACTGTCGCCTAAGTTTATCAGTTATAATTAATAATGTTTTCTTTTGATATTTTAAGTCTTCTTCAACCTCATCCACCACTACACTCTGTTTTCACTGGGGCCCTTTCAGATATTTAAGATCTCCTTTTCCACAAGTTAATGCTTTCCTGCAATTTTTTATGAAATGTTTGTCACTATTTTTGGTGAAAACCTCTCACTGATTAAGCTCCACAGCACCCATTCTCATTCTTTTTCAACAAGTCAATTCTAGCTAACAAAGGTTTCTAAATAAACATTTTCTAAATAGTTTTACCAATCTGTCCTGTTAAAAGGGTGTTGGGATTGGATCTAACACAAGACTAATGTAGACTAGTGCTGATTTAGTTAAAGTAGAAATTGCCTCAGGTTCTCCAGTAAGAACAAGAAGATGTCACTTTCTAAACAGTTGTTTATTTTTGTGGATTTCACACACTATCACGAACATGATACTCATCCATTAAATTGACCATGTTGCACTTTGAACCACTGGAATAAGGATTATAATGTTTTTTTTCCAACTCTTGCGTAAATCATGGTTTCTATAAACAAAAATAAACAGGATATGCAATTATTAAATAATAACAATTATGCGACAATAATATTGTGCACATCACACTGTAATGTAGTCCTGAACAGCCTAATATACTATATTATTAATATGATTATTATTAAACATTGACAGAATATCTCTTACAATTAGTAAGAGTTAACTAAGTAAAAATAACTAAGTAGTGTTATTCTAGTATAGCAGAGTTAAACTGAAATAGGTTACTGTTCCTTTAAGATCGCACAACTTACTGTGATACATCAAGCACATAGTGGTTGTCTCTCGAAATGCACACAAAGCACTATATGACATGTTAAGTTGGTGACAGTTAAGTTGGTGAACTAAGGAAACATAAATATATTTACAGTCTCATGGACACAAAATATACACTCTTAACACATAAATGTCTGTCTTAAAGCCTTGTAGTGACTAAAAGTCTGCTTCACAGTTGTCTTTACTCTGATGCATTCACATCGTGTGGCAGTAGGTCCGAATAACACTGATGCGAGATAAAATGTAGAGCGTTCTGATTTGTTCTCAAGCTGAACATTGTCTGGCCACCAGCTTTGAATGTGAACAGTTTGTGTAGACTCCATAGCTCACTTAATAAGAGCCGCCCTGCTGGATACAGCAAGTTAGGGCATTTTCACACCTGTAGGTCGTTTCTCTGGTCCAAATCAGAATGAGTTAGTTTAACTTGAAGCGTTTCACCCGCTATTTGGTTTGTTTTCACACAGGCACACCCCTAAATGCACCAAAATGTACCCCAACGAACCACATGAACACATTGTCTCCTCTGACTGGTCAGAGCTGTCTGGCATGGGAGCAAGAAACTAAACACTAGAGCAGCAGGACTAAAAGCTAAATCTGTCGCTGTCCTGTTGCTGTTGCTGCGTGGCATTTACCGGTACCTACTGTATCGCGGCTGCCACGTGGCACTCATCTGTCCCAATTCATGCCACCATTCCGCTGTTTAACTGTCTTGAGAGCCCTCACTTATCTGCGCCGAGACAGTGCTGCGTGACACAGTCTATCTATCTAGGTATGGTTCGTTTGATCTGCACCTGAGTTTGATTTCTGTTTTCACATCAGACCAAGGCAGCAAACAAACTAGAGTTTGTTTTAACCAGACCAAATAGTGTTGGTGTGAAAACGCCCTTGGAGTGACAACATTTGTACATGTAAACATATATCTAGAATATATACTGGTGTTCTCACTTTAACGTTACCAACAAATCCAGCCTTGATGTATGACCAAGTTTTAAAGTTTTGCTTTAAAACGTGGTCATGGGTGTTTGTGAATCATCATTGGCCCGTTTGCAGCTTGTTCAAAATGCCGCTGCTAGACTGTTTACCGGTACGGAAAAAAACGGGAGCACATTTCCCGTTATGGCCTCCCTACACTGGCTCCCTATCAATTTTAGGGTTCAATATAAACTTTTATTTTTTGTTTTTAAAGCGCTCAATGGCATGGCCCCACCATACATCAGTGATATGTTAAGCTCCTATAAGACACAAAGGACACGTAGGTCCTCAACCAAATTCCTTTTAACTGTGCCTCAGTCTCGGCTTAAACATAAGGGTGACCGTGCCTTTTCAGTCGCTGCACCTAGACTGTGGAACTGTTTGCCTCGGAATTAGATCCCAGTCTTTGATCAATGTTTTTAAAACTAAACTTTTCTCACTGGCTTATGAAAACGGTAAAACTGATGTTTTAAGTTGTTTATTTGAGTTGTTTTAAGTTTTATTCTGTTGCTTTTAATTACGTTGATTTCTTCATTGACTTTATGTGTTTTACCTATACATGTATGTTGATTTTATTTTTTTATTAATATTTTATTGCTCAATGTATAGCACTTTGGTTAGCCCTGGCTGTTAAATGTGCTCTATAAATAAATTAATTGAATTGAATTGCTTACTTCATATAATGTCAGGAAAACCAATTCCTGGCTGTATATTCATAACACCATGTTGAAAAGTTATGTACCATAATACAGAAGTTGTGATATATTGTAATAAGTAAGGCGGTGTGATATTTTAAATCTAATTTTAGGAAAACTGTCAGAGATGCATCTTTACAGTACTTGTTTCTGTTGGAGTGTAAGAAACTAATGACTAAATATTACAACAGGGTTTTAAACACAACTTTACTACAGCTGTTTGCTCTCCACCAGAAGTTAAGAACAATTTATGGCATCATGGAATGTAGAAATATGGTAGATACACTAGGGGATAATAGTCTTTAAACAACTTGGTAGAGTATCTTCATAATGTATTGTACATGGAGTCCCATTGGCCTTCAAATGATGGTGAATAACTAACTGTCAGGACTGGAGTTAGGATTAGAGCGAACACAAACATAAATAAATTGATTTTTTGGATACACGAAAACACAAAACAAAAAGCAGCACTGTAGCTTTAAACAAAGACTAGAACTAGAATCCATCAAATGTGGGACAGACTGAAGCACTAAAACATTTAACATATGTTCAGGACATGAAGACAACAATAATCCACACAGGACAAGAAAACAGAGAGATATTTAAGGACACAAAATCACAATCATTAAAAGGACACAATAAACCAGGTGAGGATGCTAATACAGGAGCGTGACTAGATTAAACAAAACAAGGAATGAAACAAAAAAGGAAAGAATGACCATATAAGGAAACCAGTAAGTAAGTGAGTGAGGAGCACATCACATTAATGGCAAAGCCTAACAGTAACACTAATGAAGATCTGGTGACTAAATGGCGATTAAATATACTTCAGTCTGTGTGAAAAAGACTGACATGTACGACTGCAGTGCAGGTAAATGGGTGTTAATTTTTGATAACTAATATCCGCGGCTGTCAGGGTGGAGACGATTGGCCGTCCAGCTGTCTCCATCGGTCGCCTTCTGCTGCAGTGAGACCTTAAAGTCCTCAGTTATCCTCATGTACACAGCACAGGATGTTGGTTATTTTACATTGAGAATTGTGCAAAGATCCATATATAATGTGTCAGTGCGAAGTACAGGAGGATGTGTTGTATAATGTTATCAGTGCACAGCTAAATAGGAAGTGCTGTGTAATGTATTAGTGCACAGTACAGGAGGAAGTGTCCATGGTGTGAACATACTGGATAACAAACTTGATTAAGAAGACAAATCTGGAATTTTTGAAACAGTTTAGCAATAACGGGGTTATTCTTGGATAACATTTATCAGTGAAAGATCTTTAACAACATGGATTGTCTAGTTAAAGTGTGCTTGGACCAGGGCTGTGTACATGTGGGCACCACAGAAGTCGCCCTACCCCACACCCCCAGACCCCTCATAGATTACCCAAGCCCAAAAGCTTTCTGGTGTGCAACTTGGGGGAGGGGCATATAGCATTTGTGCTCAGGGTACCCATATGCCTAGCGCCAGCACTGGCTTGGACACTGGTGGTGGACATTTTCAGCATATTGTAATATCTTTTTCACACAGACTGAGGTATATTTAAATTTCATGACCATATCTTCCATAGTATTGAAATGATTCACCATTGTGTCTGTAAAAGAAATGGGTCATCCTGTATTAAACTTCTAGTTCATGTGAAACATTTGAAAATGTATATTTTGTAAATCACATAACTTTTGACCAATGCAAGCATTTGTTGCAATTGATGCAGTGTTTTACAATCAATGCAGTTGTATCATATGTATAATTTTATATTTGCAAATTATATCTACAGAGGATGAACAGTGGATCCACTTCAATTCCAGTCGTTACTACATTCCCATAACAAAGAACTGGACTGAGAGCAGACAGGACTGTAGAGAGAGAGGAGCTGACCTGGTGATCATAAACACCAGAGAGGAACAGGTGAGAGAGAGAGAGAGAGAGAGAGAGAGAGAGAGAGAGAGAGAGAGAAAAAAAACATAACTCAGTTTTTTGTTTCCTATTTTGGTACCACAATGGCAGGAATTCATTGGTCAGAAGACGGGCAACAGCCGAACTTGGATTGGTCTGGCCAAGAATGTCTCAGAGAACTCCTGGACATGGACGGATGGCTCAATACCGACCACTAGGTAAGAGACCCCTGATAGAAATCTGAAAGAGTTACTGATGGTCAGTCTTCACTGCTGTAATAAACACACTGAGCACTCTTATTGTGTCTTTCAGACTTTTCAACCCCAACAATGGTTTTGGAAACAAGAACTGTGCCATAACTGGTGAAGGATATGTTTCAACAGAGAGCTGGGTTGACTGGCCCTGTAATAGCAGTTTTGTTTGGATCTGTGAGAGATCAGTGTAGTTAAAGCAGATTCAGAGGAAACCATAATTTCATGTATCTCAACTGTCACTGTAGCTGGTACTCTTTACCGTTTTTGTTTTTATGAGTCACAAATATCAATATTATTGTTTCATATTGATGGTGATGATTTTAATTATGAGTTCATTCATGATGTGTGACAACTGCTTTTAACCAATCACTGGTCTGCATTACTTCTAGCTCTGCCCACACATCTAATTTCAAGCTATTATTAAGGCTGTATTAATTAAGCACCATATAACTGTACTATCTGGATTGTATTGGGTGGGGTTTGGGTTTTTGAGGTTTTGGTTTTATCAGTTGAGGCATGGGTTTTCTTGGGCAAGGTTTTGGTTCTATTGGTTGAGGGATTTATTGTATTAGTATTTTAGTTTTGGTTCTATTGGTTGAGGGATTTATTGTATTAGTATTTTAGTTTTGGTTATATTGGTTGAGATTTTGGTTTTACTGCGTGAGGTTTTGGTTGTATTGGGTAAGATTTTGGTTGTATTGCATGACGTTTTGGTTGTATTGGGTGAGATTTTGGTTTTATCGGGTGAGGTTGTGGTTTTATTGGGTGAGGTTTTGGTTTTATTGGGTGAGGTTGTGGTTGTATTGGTTGAGGTTTTGGTGATATTGGTTGGGGGTTTGGTTGTATAGGAGTGGAACACAACTTTGTATAGAAGTTGAAGGAAATTATTAATGTGACTGTGTTTTTATGCTGCAACATCTTGAACCACCACAATGTATTATAAATAAAAATTATTAGTTGTTAATCTAACTGTTCTTCATTAGTATTTTTGTTTCTATTACTGCTGTTTACTCTGTGCTGCATTAAAGTAACTGGATGGCGCATGGCCCCCCGTTACATGTCCCATGGCACAATAACAAAAAACAAAACCAGGACATGAAACAACAATAACAGGAGGACCAGAAAGCAAGAAAAACAAGAACATGAAAACAAGAACAACAGAAACAACAATGAGCATGACATAAGAACCCTAGGTAACATAAAACACAAAACCTCATAACCAAGGACTATGACAGGAATCAGGAAACATGACACGGAACCATACAGGAAAACACAAGAACAGGGAACAGCATGAGAACAGGGAACACAAACAAAAATACCAGAACATGCCACAACCAGAACATGAGACACAGTTATAGGAACATCAAGTCAAGGGTTGCCACCTCCATTGCTGCTGAGACAAGGGGTGTGGCCTCCATAGTCCTTGAGATAAGGGACGCAGCCTCAGTGGCTGTCGAAACAAGGGGTGCAGCCTCCATTGCTACATAGACAAGGGGTGTGTATTTCATTGCTGCCAAAACACAGGGTGTGACTTCCTCCACTGCAGGGACTGGTGGTGCAACTTCCTCCACCACCGACACTGGTGGCATGGTCTCTGTGTCTGCCAAGACTAGGGTGTGGATTCCATCACCGCCAGGATTGGGGTGCGGCTTCCTCCAACACTGTGACTGGGGGGTGCAGCCTCCATGGCTGCTGTGATTGGGGTTACGGCCATCTCCACCACCATGGCCTGGGATCCACCGGCAGTGGATACGCCGGCTTCCTCCATCAATTTAGCCAGGGGTGTGATTTCCTGTGCCAACTAACGTGAATCCTCTGCCTCATAAATTCACCTACCAAGCACTCTGCATCCTGTCGGTTTTGGTCAGTCATTCTTTAATGGTCGAGCTTAGGCAGGAGGAGACAATGCAGAGATGGCGTACAAAAGCAATACTTTATTAAGCAAAAAACAAACACTGTGGCTGTAAGACAAAAACATTGGACTATGGCTAAGATTACAATATTTTTAACTAGGAGGATTTACATATACATATACATTCACAAACAGTCAATGACTGATGAAGACTATAAAGCACAAGGAAGGTTGAATAGCGAGAGCTAATTAGATGGTAGGACTGAGTAATGACATGACGTAACTGGGGGGTGAAGACACAAACAAGGCATGTGGAAGAAGTAAGCAGATGAGCACGTGGAAACAAGGACGCCATGTGTGAAACATAAACAAAAGCACATGGCAGGGTGATATGACGAAGGGCAGGGAAAAAGTAAGAGAAAGGAGAACCAGAACTGGAGTGTTACTCAATGCTCCAAAGTCCTCTTTTTACATTTAATTTGTATATTTTGTATATCAGCTCCTAGAGTCTCCAGGGTTCGTACACCTTTTACAAGCACTTTCAAGGCCCATTTTCAAGTTTTTCCAACACCCTTCAGCTGTGGTAAATTAATGATAACGGTGATCTCAAAACTGCAATTCTGTGATAATAAATATATATTGCAAAACTATTCTCCACACTTCACAGCGACTATGCTACTGAGAAAAAAAAATACTTCTAAGTAAGTAAATAGCAGGAATTATGGATTTATTGGTGACAGTTTCACACAATTTAAATACCAATGTTCTTCACCGCATGTTTATCTTATTCATTTGATTGAGCAGTTACTGTAGTATGTCGAATTTGGGGGTGAGTTGAGAGCATTTATACATACATATACTCAAAATTATTGATGGTAGAGATGGAAGAGATGGTTTTATGTTTATGTCTTTTCATCAGATTTTGATGCTTCTTTCCTAAATATAATTAAAAACAGGAGGAATGAGTTATTTACAATGTTTACTCTCAATATATTTACCATTAAGATGAAGGTGTTAGACTTGGAGTGTAGTAAAACATAAGTACAAATGCTATACCCCTATCGCTAGCATTGTTGGCCTGTTGGGAGCAATGGCTAAAAGCCCTGTATTTTGTAATGCTGGGAGTAGGGCTGCCACAAACGATTATTTTTATAGTCGACCAATCACCGATTATTTTTGCGATTAGTCGACTAATCGGATCATGCATTTACTGAATATAAAACATACATCTTATTGTACTAGAATGCAGCTGTTATTATATATTCGTCATTAGATTTCAGCTATATGCTAACTAAAAATAAAAACAATTAAGACCATAGTTCATTAAACCTTTAATGAAATATGCAGCTTGTTGCAACAAACAATTATTTAACTGTTTAGCATAAAGTGTAAACATAGCACTGAAACATAACGTTAGAAACGTTAGCATTAGCATTCCTATTCAAACACATGACTGTTATAACGTTACAGAAAACACATGAATGTGTGCTAAGGCTGATTAATCAAATCGTCATCACTAATGTTAACTTTTACAGCTATAAATATGAGTAAGCAGCAAGTTAACTCTCTGTTTACGCTCTGTTTAGCAGCTAACTAGCAATTTAGCTTACCGAGATAACAGTCCCTCTTCATCATTGTCACAATCAGGCAAAACAGCTTCCTTTTCAGGTACTCGTGCATCGCAGTTGTGCTGCCGTGGAAGGCACATTTTGACTTGCAGATATTGCATTGCACACGTTTCTTTCATTTTCTTAAAATGATCTTGGCCCACTCTTTTGAGCTCCGTCGCGGGTACTCTTTTGAGCCTGTCTGTATATAACGTCCGGTGACGTCATCCACGGGCTACCCCGGTTATCACTACTGCGCATGTGCGTCAAGGACAGAAAGGAAGCAGTAAAAGGTGAGTACGCAGCAGTTTGGAGAGAAAACGAAAGTAAAAACAAAAACAAAAACGACGCATCGACTATTAAATTAGTTGTCGACTATTTTAATAGTCGACATAATCGTGACTAGTCGACTAATCGTGGCAGCCCTAGCTGGGAGTGAACAGAGGTGGGCTACTTAAGTTTGTACTTGTTATCATGTTTCACTAAACCCAAAGCCCATTTCACACCAGAGTTCTCCTTTAAAGTCAATTACTTCTCATATACCAAGATGTATGTACAGTCTCTTGCAAACAGGTGACACTGGATTTTATTTAGGGGTATCAGAGTACAGAGGGCTGAATACTAATGCACAATACCCTTTCCAGATTTGTATGTATTTAAAAAATTGTGGAAAAATATCTATAAATTCCTCTCAGTTCACAATTACTTGCTACTTTGCATTGGCCTACAAAACTAAATCCTAAAAAATACACTTAAGTTTGTAGGTGTAACATGTGGAAAAGTTAAAGGGGAATGAATACTTTTTCAGAGTACTGTACATTTGTCTACTGTAGTAGAGAAAACTGGCTGATAACTCTGTGTCTGTATACTGTACTCTGATTTACTCACGTTGGCTAAATGCAGTGGTACGGTTTGCAGAGTAATGTTGATAGATGCTAAACAATTTTCGTTACGTTCACTGCGTATGCCATTAATGGTCGTGCTGTAACTGGCATGCAAAACTAGCGTTACCACATTTTATCATACCATGCTTCGTAAAAATAAGCCTGCAAAACCGCCAGCTGGCAGTGCACATACATACGCTAGCAGGCTAGCTAATGCAGCCTCCCGTCATGTTACTGCTATTATCACCGGCCAGGGTTGCCAGGTCCAACAAAAATATCCAGCCATACGTGGAGGCGCGAGTGAAGCCTTTTTTTTTCTTTTACGCACTGCAATTTTTTCTTTAAGTGAACTTATTTAGACAGATAGTTATTTATTGTAAAGTAAAAGCAGTTAGAATTTCAAGCATTTTCAAGCACTTTCTCCAAAATTCCAGCACTTTCCAGGCCTGGAAAACAGAACGTTAAAATTCAAGCATTTTCCAGGATTTCAAGCACCCGTACGAACCCTGAGTCTGAGAGAAACACAATCCAAGGTGTCTGAAGTCCAGTGTGCAATTTTTGCAGTCTGATGGTTTGAGTTGCTGTTGTTGGTCCACTGTTTTATCAAGTCCAAAGTCAATGCAGCTATCTACCAGATGTTACAGCACTTAATGATTCCATCTGCTGATGAGCTTTATTGAGGCACTCATTTCCTTTCCCAGCAGCTGCTCAAAGTGCCAAAACTACAATGTTTGCCACGACAAAAGGTAAAATGAGCGCAGATGAAAAACAACATAAACTTTATTCACAAAATATACAAAGACTATGAATAATCAGATAACTTGGGCTACTCAGATAAAGCTACTCAGATAAAGCCCCTCATATAGTCTTGTCTGTTCTTGTCTGGCTCTAGTCGGAGGCAGTCGCATTCCTTCTCTCTCCTCACTATGCCTACCTTGCTTGCTTCTTTGTCCTGTCTGCCTGGCTTCACTCAGCACTGACCTGCAAAACCATGGATTGGATTGGATCAAGTGGACTGCAAAAATATTGTCAGTGCTCCTCTATGAGGAGTTTGGGCTAGGGAGAGCCTGCCTGTCCTGATGGATTGTTTGTGGCTGGACATGCGATGGACTTCGTGGGTCTAGCGACACTCTCCATGTGGAGGAGGAAGAGGATGCACTATTTGGAATACTGGTACGGAATTTTGCTGAATTGGCACAAAGCAATATCTTCGTTTACTGTGAAATTAATGTGTTGGGTTGCTTGTCCGGGCCTATGAGGCGCCCAACTTTGATTCGACCTGTGGCGCAGAACGGACATTGACTGTGATTAACACCTGGCTGGATAATATCCCAATGAGATGGTGTTCTGTGAAGAGCTGGACATTGGAGATCCTTTAACCATGAGTGACCATGCAAATTCAGGTCTGCTCGCACTAAATTTTATTTTTCCTTATTCGGCCTTGACTGCCCAGCTGAAGAATTCTCCCACAGGGGTGCTAAATGTTGCTAGGGTCTGTCACCTGTTTGAAGGCAACTGTTTGGGTGCATGGAAGCTGTTCAAGGCCACACAGCTGCTGTGCTCATCGCGTGTCATCGTGCGGACTGAGAAACACAGACTCTCTGACTGTAGAAGAGCAAACAACCTGTTGTCTCCTGCCCCATCCTCCAGCTACCCCAACCCACCAACCGCTTCTGATGGCTTATTCCCGGGCGGGGGCATGACGACTCTCCCACACACACACACCTACCCTCCCAGCCCCTCCCTCACCATTTGCTATGTATTGTCGTTGTGCTTTAGGCGTAATAACAGGTGATGTTTTTCTTTTCCCACCTGGGCCCTCGTACTGCGCCCCACTTAGAGCGCAGTACGGGGGTTGAGGGGGGCTTTTATTTTTTTATCACCTCCCCTCCCTCCCCATTGTGTTCCACTGTTTCTCTTCTGACTGATGATAATTTCGCTGTACTTGTACTTGTATTTGTGCACTGACAACAAAATTGATTCTGATTCTGATATTCAGATAAAGTTACCCAGAAAACAAGGATTAGACAGAATACAACCAGAAGACCTGAAAGATGTTGGAGCCAGGGCACAGCAATATTGAGCCATGACAAGGAGATAGAGGCTTAAGTACACACGAAATCAAGAGAGTGATGAGTGTCAGGAGCAGAGAACTGAGAAAGGGGCATGACTGAAAAGAAGGGACTCTGGGAAATGTAGTGTGTAAGGAGCGGGACGTAATCGTGAGGGCTGAATGGAGTTGTAGTGAGGATGTAAACACAAGGGTGACTGTGTGTGAAGTGAATGAGTGAGTGAACAAAGTTTAGACGAGCAGTGTAGCAAAAAAGAGGGGTCGAAAAGGGTAATGTGACAAACACAGCCATAAAAGTTGTCCATCTATCTTTAGACTAAACTATTAGAACATATCCTGCAGTGACTTCCTCCTACCAACAACATAAAGTGATCGTCCACCCACAGAGCTGCTCTTAGAGTTGGACTGTCTTGTAGGGTTATATATTATTCAAGAGATGATGGAGGACATATATCAAAATTCAGCCATTGAAGGCATCAGATCTAATTCATACAACATTCAAAGTGATGTAAAAAATGTGAAGAACAACTCCAGAGGTAAGTAACACACAAGATCTTTGTAGGAGTTTTCCTCATAAGTACTGCTGTAACATTTTTCAGTGTCTGTAGCTTCAAAAGTCAGTTTCAGTTTATTTTCAGATTGTAAAGAATTCAAGCATTGTCAGATAAAGGGAACAGAATCAAGCACTGCAGGGAGCAGACTCTGCAAACTGGCTGCATTGTGCCTGGGTCTGCTATGTGTTCTATTGCTGACATCCACCACAATGTTCTGGATCAAATTCAGCAACATGAAGACAGAGAGAGACCAGTTACAGGCCAGTTACACCAACCTGACTACACAGAGAGATGAACTCCAGAGGAAACTTTTTAAACTGGGTGAGTCTCTATGAGCTTCAAAGCTCTTGTACACTAGTTGCACACCTATTTTTACCAATGCAATTACTACAGATCCAATAAATTCAGATCTAAGCTGTAGCAGTCATGTTTAAGGTTTGTTGTGTTACATATACTGATGTTATGGTATGAATGAGAAAAACTGACTTAAGAAATAACTAAAGTTTAGGTGAAGGACCATGTCTGAAGACCTTTCTCTTTTCAGTGAAAGGCTGTAAAAAAAAAATTTTGCTTCCTGGAAAAAAAAAATCACACCCACCAATTTGTCTCCTTTTCAGTTCAGCTGCTTCTTTCTAGAGTTTGGCTCTATAGTTCACAGAAAAAGTTATCCAGAACTTTATGTAAAGTATCTCACGGTTAGTCAAATCTCCACACAGAAGGTAGAGTAATTAATCTTCTACTTGTGTAATGACACCAAAGCTTCTGAATCAACTACTGAACTCGTGCCCAAGTTCTTCTCTGACCATGATGTTGTGTGCTTGAGTCCACAAGTCCACAGGTCACTTTGTCATCACAAAGGACACAGCCTCATAATAGTTGCATTGTGTTTATGAGAAATTGTACTATAGTTTTAACTTATGACTATAATATGTAGGTACAAAATGTTCCAGAAAAATTATGGTGTTCTTTAATCTGAATACCATAGTAATGCAAAGGCAATAATCATAGTCATCCTAAATATGTTGAGGTGAAACGAAAGGTGCAATGGTGCTTGAAAATTTGTGAACCCTTTCACATTTTCCAAATGTCTGCATATCTTTGTCTTCATCAGATAAGTCACACAAGTTCTAAAAGCAGATAAAGAGAACGATATCAAAGAAATTAGACACAAATATTAGACTTGGTTGTTTTTTAATTGAAGAAAATGTCTGAGTGGCAAAAGCATGACCTTTAGGATTAGCAGATAATTTGAAGGTGAAATTTGGGTCAGCTGTTGTTAATCAATGGGATGACAATCAGCTGTGAGTGGGTGCCTTGTTTTATTTAAAGAATGGGAATCAAGTTTGATCTTCACAACACATGTTTGGGGAAGTTTATCATGGCACAAGATGAGCTCTTGATGTACCTCAGGCTCAAAATGGTTACAAACTATAACACCAAAAACCACCACTACTTCCTCTCACTTAACATGTCTGCTTACCATGCTCAGTTTTTACAAACCACCTTATTACAGCATGTCCAACTCTCAAACACAGCAACTCTTGCCTGACTTAATCTCTTAGCCCTTAACAAAGTAAGACGAACAGAAGATTTAAGAGATAGAATGATAGATTATTTTGCCATCTACAGCCTTTTCTTTTTAAACTTCTGTGACACTTTAGTTGAACTAGTTCCAGCTTCAGAACAGTGGGTCTTAGACAGGTTTTTGCTGGACCTGGCAACCCTGTGTGCCACAGTTCTTTCTGTTATCCAGCTAACACTAGTGTAATTAGAACTTCGTAGTGTTTGTATGTATATGAATTAATATGAATTACAGAGCACGTCTTTTGGCAGGAAAATATGCACAACTGTCTGAGTCGCTCTCACAGACATGTCTCCTTATTTAAGCTCCTTTCACAGATATCTAAAAACATATTTAGATTCAAGTTATATATATTTGAAAAGTAGACCCTTTAAGGTTTCTGGGGTATGTCTCGTTTTTGTTTCTATGCAGTTATAAAAGTGTTTTTGATTAATTTCTGATTTGTTCCCACAGGCTGGGTCCGGCAAGTCCAATGGATTAAAGCAAACAAAGCACCTTTGTACATAATTCTGGATAAAAGTGTCTGCCAAGTGCTGTAAATGAAAATGTTTAAACAGTTATTTTCTTCTTTTAACCAGCTGACAGCAGAACAGGGCTTAACCTGGGCCAAACAGAACTGAAACTTAGTGTCTTTAAATTATTTCAACCAATGACTGTAGACTGACTGTGGGAAGTGGGCATTACAACCAAATTAGGATGTGGGGTGAACAAATTAGTGGGCGTGCTGACTGTGACTCTGGACTCTACTACACAGTCTCTGGCTTTAAATCTGAAAAAAAAATATTTTGGTTTCACTTCTATACAGCCAATGGACTGATGTTATCTATCAAATATATACAGTGTTTGTTCTAAATTTTCAGTCAACACCTTCAACCTAGAGCTGGGCGATACGGCCAAAAAGTTTATTACAATACATTTTTCTATATTGATTAATCTCAATAATTATCACAATATTAAATTTTCTAACACTGTCATAGTTTTAAAATAACATCTTTCTAAAAACATCACACTAAATACATGAAATGTTACTATTTAAAATATTAAAATGTTTATTGCCAGGACACATAATGCAAATTACTCAAATACACACTTAAAATATTTCACTGGAACTAAACTTAATAAATTTACATTTTGATTCTCCTGCCCAGAAAAGGTAAAACTTTTAACGCAAAAATGTCGAATAATTTTTTTTAAACTAGAAAAGTGCATTTCCTGAAGGAAACACGGGATATTGCGCATTGCTAACATGGCCCACAAGCTAAGGTATCCCAGTTGGTTTGTAAGGTGATGCTTTGGTATTTGTGGTGGTTGCTATGGCCCCCAAGGCGGTTGCTATGGCACCCAAGGTGGTTGCTATTGACCCAAAGGCGGTTGCTATTGACCCCAAGGCGGTTGCTATGGGACCCAAGGCCGTTGCTATGGCACCCAAGGGCGTTGCTATGGATCCCAAGGCCATTGCTAGGGGCCCTAAGGCCGTTGCTATGGCCCTCAAGGTTTGTTATTCATTACAAACAAGATGTAGTATATCGATTTTGGTTGTTGTCGCGCAAATGGAAGCGTGGAATTTGGTATGGCCAAAAATGAATGGAGGTCAATGGGACGAAAAAGGGATGGCAATAAAACGACAAATAAACGAGTGCGGGTCAAAGCAACAGTGAAATTGTGCTCAGGGGCCTGCCCTGATATAGTGTATCCGAAATGGTGCGAATCGGTCAAGCAGAAGTACAGTAGATGAGCATGCATTTTTGCTCCCCATTCATTCTCTATAGGGAAAAAATCCCAGATTAAGGAAGTTTGTAGGAAAACCGTAAATCCGATCAAAATTCTGTGAACAAGTCCGGATCACACAATCGGACCGAACAATAATGCTTTGCAATGCGCAATATAATAACAAAATATAATACTCGTGTTCTGCAGAGAAGTAGAAAATATAACAATGTAACAAAATATATTAACAAGATAAAAAAACACATTCCTACTGCAAAGTTCTAAACCTTTAGAACAGTTAATGTACTGCAGTTAACATATCAGCAAGCTTTTGACCTCTGACGTATTTCCTGCTGTAATAATGCAGTGAGCAGAAACTTCAGAATCGAGCAGAAAAGTGAGAGGCCAGGACAGTCAGACATGCATGTGAAGCAGCATGAAGCGTGCAGTGACTCGTGCAGCTGTGCAAAAATGCAGATATCGTCTCTCAGCTCGAGTTGTCGTTTGCTTGTTTCTCTGCTCACTTCACAGCTTTTTCTATTCGTTGCTCGTGCACACACTCGGTTTAACCCCGTTTTTGCACTCTCATATGCGCTCCTACAACAGAGCATGCAGTTCAGCGTGCAGTCTGATAGCGTGCTGCATGATTAGGGTGTAACCGATGGCGGCACTCGTGAGGAGGATCTGTCTAACAAACAGCAGTATCACACGTCAGAACTCACTGTCAAGCTGCTTAGACGTGAATTGGAAATGAACGTTAATGCTTATCGAATTTTATTGTCCGGGCTGATCATCGTCATTGAGGGAAAAATTATTGTGAAACAAATCGATAGTTTGTAATCGCCCAGCACTACTTCAACCCCATTAACCTTTGAGCCTTTTTTATGCCCTTTGCCTTGCTTTTCTGCCCTTGTCTTAAAGATTTTAAATTTCCAGACTCCTACTGCTCTTAATAAAATATCTCACATTTTCTTGGTCAAAAAACCTCAAGAGCCAAAGCACCCATTTTTGCTCTTTTTAAACAGCACTGTTCATAATGAGTGGCATGAGTGCCTGTTCTTTAACTGAGCTGCATTGAATGGACAATTTTGTTTATGTAAATTCTATCTATAGAGGATGAACATTGGATCCACATCAATTCCAGTCATTATTACATCCCTATAGCAAAGAACTGGACTGAGAGCAGACAGGACTGCAGAGAGAGAGGAGCTGACCTGGTGATCATAAACACCAGAGAGGAACAGGTGAGAGAGAGAGAGAGAGAGAGAGAGAGAGAGAGAGAGAGAGACAGAGAGAGAGAGAGAGAGAGAGAGATAACATCACTGTATTGTTACCACAATGGCAGGATTTCATCAGTCAGAAGGTGGGCAACAGCCGAACTTGGATTGGTCTGACCAGGAGTGATGTAAATAACTACTGGACATGGATGGATGGCTCAAAACCGACCACTCTGTAAGAGACCACCGAACTGAAATCTGTTACTGACAGTCAGTCCTCACTGCTCTGGTAAACACATTGAACACCCCGATTGTGTCTTTCAGATACTGGAAGTCTGGTGAACCTAACAATGGTTTAGGAAACGAGAACTGTGCCATAACTGGTGGAGGATCTACTTCTACAGAGACCTGGGCTGACTGGCCCTGTAATAACAGTTTTGTTTGGATCTGTGAGAGATCAGTGTAGTTAAAGCAGATTCACAGAAAATTAATCATTTACATAATTTCAGGAACCAAGTATCTCAGGGGTCACTGTCTTTACTCTGTATTTGCTTTTATGATTTTTTTTTATTCATGCTGTGCAACAACTGCATTTCACCAATCACTGGGCTGTGCTACTACTAGCTCCACCCACACATCTAAATTCAGGCTTGCTAATATTAAGCAGCATATAGCTGTAGTGGGTGGGCTTTTACTTGCATTGGGTGGGGTTTTTGTTGTACTGGTAGGGGGGTTTTTGCATGTGATGGGTGGGTTTTTGTTGTACTGGTAGGGGTTTTGCTTGTGATGGGTGGGTTCTATTTTAGTAAAGAAGACAACTATAGCAGGTGTGTTGTAATGTGACTAAATACAATCTTTCTGCACTGTAAAAAAAAGGGGAAACACAAATAGGCAAGTTTGTAATGAATGACAAATTGTTCATGTAAAATAGATTTGGGGTTTAAAAAGTCAACAAAGTTGCTTTATTTTAGGCAATTAGTGAAGGGGCTTAAAGCTCTTAACACAAAGGTTAAGACAAGTATAGGAACTTTAAATCTACCCTACTTTAGAGCTCTACTTTGCTCTTTGAAATTTGTGCTGCCACTTTTAATACAAGCTGGACCAGATGTATTGTTTTTACAACACAAACATGAGGATTTTTTTTGGCTATTTTAAAAATTATTTTCACCTTCCTAATGATAATCTTTCATGTAATGTCATTTTTAAAGAATAATTTTATACTATTGTGGCTTAAAGTGGACCATGTTAAGTAAAATGGCACTGTTTCATCAGCGATTTCATAATGGATGTAACAGAGGACTACAGAAGTACAGAAAAGCATAAATAATCCTCTATGAGTTTCCCCATATACAGTACATATATTTCAATAGACTTACTGTGACACTGGTATATTTAGTGTAGACAAAAGCTAAACAAAAGCCACATTATAGTGGGCAGCTGTCTTTAGTTCTAAACACAAGTCTAAATGAAGACAAAGCTCCTTCTGCGCTGCGTACTGAACACTTCAGCATAAAATATGGCACTTAATTCTAACAATGAATGATTCGTTAAACTGCAGACTATGGCATAAAACAGGCTGGAACAAGCAGAGGGCCTGAATTGCTTACGGTTTGATACAAAAGCAGTCAGAAATGTCCAATAACATTACGCCTGAGTGCAGAGAGATTTATTAAAGTCAGCCTGTTCCAGCTGCCAGCTTCAGCAGTGCTTCATTTCGCTCCATTTTCATTTAACTCGGAACTAAAGCCTGTTTCTCTTCTTCATCTTCTTGACATTCAAAGCATTAAGTTCAAATAGCAGCAGTACAAAGGCTTCTGATGCAAGAATAAGCCACAACAGTTTTAATACAAGTAGGTCATATACATGAAGATACAGCTCATATATATCTCATATATATATATATAGTGTGCATATATAATAACAATATGACTTGAATGTATTTTATATATATATATAGTCATGGCCGAAAGTGTGTTTCCAGAAAATGAAGTATTTCTCCCAGAAAATTATTGCAATTGCACATGTTTTGTTATACACGTGTTTATTTCCTTTGTGTGTTTTGGA
>BRDA01067948.1:0-15944 GCA_036984385.1 Crenuchus spilurus | reverse complement strand
AAATATTGACATTTGCCATCTCCACATCATTGCATTCAGTTTTTATTCACAATTTGTTTAGTGTCCCAACTTTTTTGGAATCCAGTTTGTAAAATGTATTTTATATTTGCAATTAAAATCAATCTTGCAGCCAAACAGCAGTCTACCATGATAGCAAATGAGTGATGGCCTGGTTCTGGCCCACACTTGCTACTTTCATCAATATAACACCGTGGAACAATGGTGCTATATTAGTCCAAATCCACGTGCCTGAACAAAGTTTCAGTTTAATCTGAATTAAGGCATAATTTTATACAGTGAATCAGGAAATGATACAGTTGGCTGACTATAGTTGGGCCAGTTTTTGGACAAAATAGAAATGGAGAGCTTGGTAGGTTTTATTTGGGCCACATGTGACCCAGAGTTCAAATGCCATGACAAACCCTAAACATGACTCCTATAGCCGAGTCAGTCACCTACACTATTCATTGACATAACTGAAAAGTAAGTGCATGAATTGGGCCGTATTTGTTCCAGATTTGTTTGACATCTGTGTAGATTTTGAAACAAGCATGCTTACTGGCTCACTAAGTGACAAAAAAGGTAGAAAACTGCTGAACATTTGCTAAATCTATTCAGATGCTTTAAGGTCCACTCAAAATAAAGTTAAAGACAAAAATCAAAAACCCGTCTTGGCTGGTTACAGGTGGACCAGTTTTGGGACAAAATACAAACGAAGAGCAAACATTTCACATGGAATGATGTATTTGGGCCACTCATAGCCTAAAGCCTTAAACATGACTCACACTTGTCATTGCCATAACTGACCTGTATGTGCCTACATCGGGCCATATTTGGTCCAGATTTGTCTGCTATTTGAGCAAACTGTGATTTGGTAACTGACAAAAATGTTCAGTACTTTGCATTACTGAAGTAATTCAGTCAAAACTGCAAACATATCTAATATCTGTACTCAGTCCTGGTTACAACACTCTCCCAAAGTTTGAGAAGCTCTTTTTATACCCAATCATGTTGTCAATTGACCTAATTAGTGTTAATTGTCTTCCAGCTGTTCGTTAAATGCTCAATTTCCTTTTTCCAGCCACTTATTGCTACTTGTCCCAACTTTTTTGGGATTTGTTGACACTGTGAAATTTTGAATCAACATATTTCTCCTTTAAAATGTTACATTTACTCAGATTAAACTTTTGATCTGTCATCTATGTTCTATTACGAATAAAATATTGACATTTGCCATCTCCACATCATTGCATTCAGTTTTTATTCACAATTTGTTTAGTGTCCCAACTTTTTTGGAATCCGGTTTGTAATTTTATGACCAGCACTTGTATTATTTACAGATCAAAAGAAACACAAAATGATCATTACTGGGCCTGTATTGAAATGATAGGTAACTTATAACTTTGTGCCCTGCTTTTAGTATGTACTGAGGAATTTTCCTTCTTCTAGACCCCACAGCACCTGTTGGCCACTTTGTGAGTCCCTGTAATGTCCATCAATGGTCATAATGTAATGTGTAATTTACATCAAAACAGTTTTTAAGTGGTGGATTTAATAACATTAGGGTGACAGGAGAAGAATGGTGCAGATGGTTCTGGGGATTTATAGTTTTCTCATTTTTGCAATTCTGTAATTTTATAGATTTTTTTTTTTATTTTCAGATTAGTTTCAGTTGGTTTTAAGCAAACATTTTTCAATTTGCAGCAGCTAAAAATAACTTTTTGTATATGTGCCAAAACTGTCACTATGTCCTGATAGTAGTACTTGAGACAGATTGTCATGCCCCGCCCCTGCCTCATTTGCTCTATCGTTGTCTCATTTTCTGTTGTGGTTGTGCCGTGCGGTGTTTCCCCACATGCGTTTGTGTTGTCTCCTGTCTCTGTGACCATTGGTTCTCTGTTGGGTTATACATCCATGTATTCAGTCCTGTCTCCACCACCTCACATGTCATGTCTTGTTAGGGTTCACAGCTGTTCAGTGTTCTCCTTTCCTGTTTGGTAATCGCCTTGTAATTATGCCATGTATAAGACCTGTCCAGTGTTGCTCAGTCATGTCTGTCATTGTAAATATCAGAGTGTTTGGTTTCTGTTTGCCTATTCAATAAATTGTTGGGATCCCGCTTCTGCATCCTGTCTGCTCATCTCCATCCCACAAAGTCCATGACATGATGCTCTGTAAAAAAATATCAGGCTTCTGGGGCTCCACTCTGTGCTCCTAATATCAGTGTGACTGAATTAAAACGACCAATCAGAGCATCTGACAGAGTATCAGCCACTACTCATGCACATGTTGCGGGTACCCTCCCCCACCCAAGAGGTTTCTGAGGCAGGGTTGAAGCATGGCAGAAAGGAAGGGAGGCACCTGGAAGTTGTATTTCTTCATATTTTCAGCTACTGAAAGTAGTGTTAATGTGCCATTATGATAAAAGTGGTGAAATTACTATATCGACTCTACTTTAGCCAATTACTGTTAATGAACATGTACTGTATCTGCATTTTGAAATGGCTAATTTAATATCAGCACATACTTTATATATAATTTGGGTGTTATGGGGCCCATGGCTAATGGGGGACCCATGTGGCTCCTTGTTGTTGCTTATATACAGGAGGCCTGTACAAGCTTCAATACAGAAAAATGAATTAAGATCATTCTTTGTGGTAATTAAGTGTAAGCTACAGACAGAGCTTAGGTCGGAACATACTGAGCAGCTCCTTTAAAAGTCAGATCAAAGCAAATTGACCAAATAAATAATAACAAACATACACAAAGACTTTAGGTTGAAAACTGCTGTTGTATTGCTATAAACATCGACCATAAAGCATGCATACATTGTCACTATGGAGGATGCTCTGTTTTCACCACAAACCAATTTTTATCATATCTTGGCAAGAAACAAGAGACACATGAGGGCAAAAATATCACTTCACATGCCTGAAAGCAAAGACAAATCTCAGAAACACTCTTTTCCCACCACAGAATAGTCAGAGAAGCAGCCACTGAGCCAAGCACTGAAACACTCCAGCCACACTGCTCTATTATAAGAAGCAATAAAAAGGGAAGGATTATGTACAGATGTGAGCTCCACAATGGATTTTACAGTATTTCCTCTGTTGTGTTTGAATGGCCTATGACAGCCTTGGGAGGGTCTTTGTGTGTAGAAGCTCATACAGTACCCTGCCAGATGCACAGAGCCACACTTAAATCCGAGGGATTCAAATCTTGCCATTAAAAAGACTGTCTGATGAAAGTGAAATACTGCTTGAAAAGCCCAATCTGAAGAACATATGACATGCATTAGCTTACTTCCTGCTTTTTAGCCCTTTCTGTACCTTCTCTTCAGTGCTTGACCTAAAAACACTATATAGACAAATGTATTGGGTCATCTGCTCATTCAGTGTTTCTTCTGAAGTCAATGGTTTTAAACAGTTTTCCTGCTATTGTTGGAGAACTGTCACTATTGTCCAGAGAAGACTTTCTACTAGATTTGCTGAATTGCTGATGATTTATTTGCATTTAATAACAAAGTGCATTAGTAGAGAATGAGCTAGAACTCATCCCCAACTCATCATAAAAGTATTGGATGGAGCAGCATCATTCCAGAGAACACAGATTCACTGCTCCACAGCTAAATACTGGGGGGCTTTATACCTCTGGTATTAGACATGGTGCCAATAGGTTCACATTTATCTGCTCCAGACAGTCATATACTATTTGCAATACTTCACTACAGGGACTAGACAAGCTGTGTCTGTGCATTTACACATCTGTGCCAGCAATGGGTGCAATTTAAAGTGGCACTGGAAGGGGTGTCCACAAACATTTGGAAACGTAGTGTATCTAAGTATTGCTGTAGGGGGAGGAGTGTTGGTGGCGTATAATGTATTACATGTTCAAATACATTTTTTTTGGTGCTTGAACACAAATTTTATTATTATTAATTATTTATAAATACTTGCAAATTACGATTTATATTTTATGAATAATTACTAGTTACTATTAATAATATACTAATAATAACTATTAAACGTTATTATGAATAATAAAATAATTAAAGTTAATAAAATATTAATACATTATTACATATTATATATAAATAATAAACTGTTAAAAGCATGTAGCATAAAATTATCACCCAATCCTTTTCAGTCACCTTCACTTCAGCTCATTATCACCAATATTACACTTATGTTTGGACTGTATGGACAATAGATCTTATTTGCACATAATTATACCTCATTTTTGAGTAAAAATAAGCAGAAATTCTGAATTATTTTGATAATAGTTATACTTAGAGGCATGTAAATAGATGGCTTATCACAGACTGGTAGACACACACACACACAGACACACACAAATGTAAATATTAATGAATTTTAATATGAAACCTCTGATATTAAAATACGTCATGCTGACGTGATGCAGGCAGAACAAACGCTCAACATGTTAATATAATTTACAGGTGAAAACGGACTGCCAGCCAAATTGCAGTCCAGACTCCATTTGAGGGAGTGAAAGCGGCAGAGCCAATCGATGAGCTTGTGGCAGCCTAAAGGGAAACCGGCTTGGATTTCAGCTGGGTCTCCATTTAATATAGCGCAACATCTCACTCAAGCGAACTGAACGAAATAGGGGGAGGGCGAGACTAGTTTGTGAAGGAAACGCTTCTCGAGTAAACCAAAATCCTGGACATATGTGAAATTCTGCCCAGACATGTTTTTTAAGTCTCAAAAAGAGGACATGTCTGGGTAAAAGAGGACGTCTGGTCACCCTGATTAATTGCAAGTCTATTCTACTACAGCAGTTTCATCTAAACAAGTGTGTTCAGACTTCAGCCTGTACAGTGAAGCTTACAATCAAGCCGTTTGGATGAGAGTCTGCAGGCTAATCAAGGACCTGCTCGGCATCATTTTTGGGATCATGGGGGATAAGTGCTGACTTACTTGTACAGTTGCAGCTAACTCTCTCTATCCCCCTGTTGATGTTGGCAGAGGTTCATTTGAGCCGGATTCTCAAGGCCCCCAAAGCACACCCACTGCAGGCTCTGTTCTTAATCACAGCTGCAGAGGAAAGATGTTGCATGGCAAAGCTCATGTCAGTGCAAAATCCGCCGCTGAATCTGAACATCTCAAATGACCTCAGAGAGACAAATGAGAAACATGTCAATACAGCTGTTCCACAAGAACTGTCTTCTCCTTAGCTGATTATAATGGAATACAATTGTGTAGCAGCACCCCCCACTAAAAAAAAGACATAATCTGCTCTCTCACCTTGTATCCACTTCATGGATTCTACTTTACATGAACAGCTCGAAACTAACGGTTCCAATTAGGCTAAATGTTATTCTGTCCTCTGGCGTATTGACTTGTGCTATCTTGCTATTTGTGCATGATTACGATTAGCACAAGGACTCCGAGCATCCTATTTAGCCTGTGGGAAATGAGCAGGAGAGGGAAGTAGTGCAGGTGTGCGCTTAGTTTTCAGGGAAGTGCTCGCAGGAGGGACTCTGAGGCTAATGAGTGATAATAAGCACGCAGGTGTTCTACCTACTGAGTAAGTGGATGCAACAGTGCTTAAAGAGGTTATTGAGAGGAGGAAGAAAAATGAGGAAAAAAGGTAATTTTGACTAAGGTGTGCAGCAACCCAGTTAATAACTGCAACACACAGTATTTTACTGCTATTGTTCTTTTTTTAAAAGGATCCATATCATGAAAAACTGATATTTTTCTATTTAAATATTGTTTCCAAACATTCCATTCACTCTAAATATAGTTCTAAAATAGAGCTTACAATAGTACAGGCATACTCATTCATACTGAAGTTATAAAGAGTGTTTCATCCTCTATAAAGTTTTGAATGTGGCACCACAGAGGGAGCCAATGTGAACAGAAATATAATGGGACATACTTGGCTCTCAAATGACAATCACATTATTTCAATAACAAAACAGCATGTTTAACTTTAATCAATTAAAAAATTAAGTAATATACACCAATCACTTTACATTAAATCCTTGTATCTACACTCACTGTCCATTTTATCAGCTCCACTGATCATATAGATGCACTTTGTAGATCTACAATTACAAACTGTAGTTTATCTGTCCCTCTGTATACTTTATTAGCCTCCTTTCACCTGTTCTTCAATGATCAGGACCCCAAATGACCACCACAGAGCAGGTATTATTTAAATAGTGGACCATTCTCAGCATTGCAGTGACAGTGAGGTGGTGGTGATGTGTTAATGTGCATATGACATAGCAAAGCTGTTGATGTTTTTAAACATCTCAGTATCACTGCTTGGCTGAGAATCATCCATTAACCTGTGTACTGTATCTACTTCTACCAGCACAACACACAATAACCCACCACCATCATATCACTGCAGTGCATAAAATGATCCATCACCCAAATATGACCTGTCCTGTTGTGGTCGTGTGGTGAAACAGGGGCTATCATATTGTGCAGAGATGCAGATGGACTAGAATTGTAGAATCAGCCTTGTACCTCTGAGAAAAGCATCTAACCCCAAACTGCTCCATGGGCACTGCAGATAGGGCTGCCCATCACAAGTTTGGCAAGTTATTTATTGTCCCTGCCCCTAGTGTGTGTGTTCACTAGTGTGTGAGTGTGCAGTTCACTTCATGGACAAGTTCAATGCAGAAGCCAAACTCCTACAATGCAAGAACGTGTGCACATTCACTTCCCTACAAAGTGCTGATATGGTAAGTGGAGCTGATAAAATGGACAATGAGTGTAGATACAAGATAATGTCATGGTTGATCAGTGTATAATAGTATGCTGTTGTCGTAACCATAAAAATAAAAGTTATAAAAAGTCATTATGACTGTTTTTTCATCCGTAAATCCAGAAAAAAAATTGAAGTGGACCACAGGGAAAAAAATAAAGATCATTTAAATGCAACTGATAAAGTATTCAGCGACAGTAAGAACCCAATCCCTTCTATTCTAATTAGGACTTAGGAGTAGGAAGGTGAGGGTTGGTCACCTGAACAGTGCTGTCCCCGGGTCTCACCCTCTACAATTAAATGTAGAACAAGTAGCGATCTTCACTGTCAGGAAATGAAGCATTAACATTTTAAATGACCTGGATGGGGTGCAGGGTTCTTTGTAAGGATCGGCAGACAGGCAGGAGGATGCATTTGCATGCAGGTCTAGCACAGTGCACACGACAATGTCAAACTCAGCATCAACACACTGGAAATGACATGCCGAGAGAGAGAGAGCGAGAGAGAGAGAGCTGCAGCTCAGGGCGGCTTAGGGGAGGAAAAATAATCCTTTTAGCAAACATTCGGCAGTAATATGGAGATAATTACGGTGGAAATGTCATGGTTTTATCACAGCCATGCACAGAGAAGCAATTTCGTTCAGACTGAATATGCGACAACGTTTTAAAATGGGGTCACTTACACCTACGTCACTCTAAATGCAATTTATTTAAGCATTTGTCTTCAATGAGACTTTGGAATGAACTCATATACATAGCTTTGAGGCACAGTCATTTTATATCAATCCATCATTGGTCTTGTGCATTCCTCAGCATCATTATCAGTAGATGTTCAGATGATGTTCATTGCAGATTAAGTGGTCTTAAAATCATGAAACTGAACTCTATATGAAAAAATATGATCCACTCAATGACAGACCACTATCTAAACATCAAAAGCAGATGGAAAAGAGTTCTACATCAAATACTGCATGTGTGATGTGATGAGAATAAAAGACTTGTAGAAATGAGTCACATGAAGATCTGAGAGAAAGCAATGGTCTGCTGTGGGCGAAGGCTCGTACTGTACTGATTACTCAGAATGTCCTCAGCACTGACCACGCGAAGCACGTTTTGTTGTGCAAGGCGAGAGTGTTAGTTAAAAAAAAACTTTTTGGTTCAAACTGTATTTTGCAACCAGCACTACTGACCTCACCTCTGTGCAGTGCTATGCTTGTAGGTGTGTTTATTTTAATTGCACTTAATTACATTTGAGTGTTTTGGTTCTCTGGATGTTGGGAAGCTCAAACATTTGCTTTAGCAGGGGTGTCCAGTTCCAGTCCTGGAGGGCTGCGTTCCTGCACATTTTATAATCTTCCTGATCAAACACCTGATTCAGCTCAGCAGGTAGCGAGCATGTTTAGTTGTAGTGTCAGAGCAGGTTGATCCCCAAACTGTGCTGGAATCTGGCCCTCCAAAAATCAAGAATGTGGGCCATATCTGCACTTTTTGGAGTAAAGAATTGTGCACGCTTGCTAACTTTCTAATCAAGCATATTCAAAAAATCTCACAAAAAGAGGTCTATCAGGACTCCACACAACTCCCCATAATGTTCTGCTGCTACTCTTCATACATTTCACTGCAACACAAAGCAAATCACAGATGGACAGATTATCATAAAGCAACACTGTAGTACCATGAAGCTTTAGTGTAGTTCTGCCAAGATGTAATGTTGCATCACTCACTCACTTGACATCTCTTCCAATTACCGGCCTTGAAGAAGAAGCCTCTCACGTCTCAGTTTCACTGCTTTCAGGTGACGACGATTTGCATTTTCTCCTCCTTCCTCCCCACCACCACCAGTTTGGTCCTGGTCCTGCATCCATGCTCCACCCCTGCCATCTTCATCCAGCAGGATCATTGCCAGTTAAGTTTGCTGCAAGACTCAGGCCTAGAATGAGGCCTACACCAAGACTACACACCAAAGACTCTTTAATACACAAGATCATAATTTTTTTGTACATTAAAAAAAAGTATATTGCTTCAATCAAACCATGACCCTGATAGGGATTAAGTGGGTGTTATAATGGATGGATGATTGGCTTCAATCATTAAAGCTTTCGAGACTTCATGACGGAACTAATCTGCTAAATCTGTACAGGTTATGTTTAGAATTCCTCCCTATTACAGAAATAAGGGATGTGGTAAGTCCCATACACGTTCTCTCGGCAAGGCATTATACTATATTTAACTGTAGCCAGGAAAGGGTGCCAATCCATCAATGTGCACATACACACATCAGGACATTTAAGAGTAACAAGTTCACCTGACCTCCATGTTTTTGGATTGTGAGAAGAAGCCAGAGACGACAGAGGAAACCCATGTAGACATGGGGAGAACATGGAAATTTCACTCAGATGAGAACTCAAACCCAAGACCTCAGCATTGAAAGGAGAGCCACTAACCACCAAGCCAATGTGCCACTCCTAGTGAATTGACAGTGACTGCTTATTAAGCTACTTCTCACAGTTTTAAACTTTTGGAGGCATAAGTTTGCTAAGTATACGATCTTTTCTAGTTAAAACTCGATAACAGTGAATATGGGAATTGTGTTTGTTTTGTTAATGTGACAAAATAAAAGCATCACATTAATGTCTGTTGCTTTTTAATGAAGAAATGTTGCTGAACAAGATGCCTCAAAAATATTTTGGTTGGTGAATAGAGAACCATTCCAAATGCAGCATTTTGCCAATATTTGTGATGCATTCCTCTGTTCTTAGTAAAATAAAAAATAAGTGTCAGATAGAGATTAGGTTGCATAACTGTGGAGTATTTCAACCTAACAGTAGAAAGTTCCTTGAGATGGTCTTACATTAGCAGGTGCAGAGGTGGTATGTACTGTGTGAGAGGTTTGAGGAGAGGTGTGATGCTGTAATGAGTGAGTAATGGCTGTTCTGCCTCGATAGGGGTCAGTTGATCTGGGCTGACTGTTAGAAGTCAGTGGGTCTGCAATATGGCACACAGCCAGATAGGATTACTGCTGACTCACATACAAGCAATAGAGCACAGCCAAGAATGTACCTCTCTCTCTCTCTCTCTCTCTCTCTCTCTCTCTACCTATAAGAAGGGTGCTGTTGGGTAGGTGATGAAACTCTGAGAAGAGGCTGCTGTTAGTTAGTACTAGCTCCTGTCACACACATCTCTACACCTCCACACTAATCAAATCCCAGATCACCTGCTCACGAGCACTCAGCTTTATGTGACAGAAACTTACAACATCTCGATTTACAAAGTGCACATACTGTTACCTTCCCTAAATGATCCAAAATAGTGGAAAATTCATGAACTTATATTTCAGTTAGAAGATATTTGGAGGCCTCCTTCTTCACTCACATATTGAAATACAATATTCAATGTTTACTCTATTAAAACAGTTTTTTGCAACTGTTTATTAAAACTTTATTGACGTTGCATACATTGCAAATATCAAAAAAGTCTGAATTTTATTTTTTTATATGCACAATATCTGTAAATAGGATGACATCTGATTCATTAATTAGAAATCACAACAAACATTTGCATGAACAAAATCAGGTGCATTTGATATTATTTTGTTCACACTCATATCTCACAAAAACAATTTAAGACATTCTGTCAGAAATCCTATTTGATAGCATACTTGTATATCTTGGCCTGAATATTTGACTATTTAGATATTTGTTCACTTATTTTTTAAATTTTGGGTGCAGTTTAATATATGTATATATTTCAGTACCACTATAGACCACTAGATGTGTGATGGGTCACAATAGGATACAGGACAGGGAGTATCTTATGGTGACAAACACAAAAAACGGCAACATAGGATGCTGTAAAGAGATTGATTTGAAATACATGTTGAGTCATAACAATGCAGTTTCATCTTTGGAGATAAAAATGAATCTAATCACTTGGGCTCACACTTGTACATAAGCACATATATACAGTGCATTAAATGGTAACACCAATCAACAGAACGTTTCTGTTTGGATAAATGTTTATTGGATGAGTATAAAGAACATTAGAGACACAAACAATAGTAGTACCTATTGATTGATGGTGTAAAAAACCGAGACCATTCAAGCTACAAATTTTAGCTTACTGCCTATTGTCCATATTGAAGATTACACATGATAACAGCCTGCACACATTTTTACTGGAAAATATTTGGAATGCTTGTAAATAAAAGAGGAATATTTTAGTATGATCTAAATTTGATACAAGGTATTGTTTTACATTCTTTCCACTGATTTTTAATTTTCTTTATGTTCATCATGCATGGAATATAATTCACTGAAAAAATAATTACTAAAACTGTAATTAGACTGAATTGTAGAGCAAAATAATGAATAATGACTAGCTTTTAAAGATTGGTAAAAATAATTGTGACAGCAATAGGATGAAAGAGTCATTATAAAATAAACAGAAAGAGCTTCCTGAATTGGTTGTTTTGTATGAAAATCTTTTTTGCCATCGGCTTTTAGTGCATTCTTCTGCCTCTTTAAACATGCTAATCAGCACAGTTATAGAGCTCCATGGCACTACATGCTGATTGAAGAGGAAGAGCAGAATGCTAAACACATCACAGGAAGTTTTCACACTGAAAGTGATGTCTGGTGAGGACTATGAGGAAAGTGTGCTGATTGGAGGATGAGTTTTCTATTTCACCGATCTGATTACCTTGTAAATAAGGTCTATATCAGAGCCAGTGGTATGGCAGGTTCTCTCTGCCTCCCTCTCTCTCAGTATGAAAGGTGATGGCTTACTGTGTTGTCGTTGCAACTCCAACTCACCCTACACACCTCATCCTGACAATGGTGCTCAGTGGAGAACAGGGGCACTGTAATCAGCTGTGTCGGCTTTCATTTAAGGTGGTAAGGTGGCAATTGTTGATGTTCCTCCCACAAGGAACGAAAGCCCAGATTGGGTTTGGATTGGCAAGGTAATAAGAGTGATGCTACATGGAAACTGACAGCAAGTGAAAGGATGAGGTTGAATGGAGGTCATATGCAGCGCACTTCTAGCACTTTAAGCTCTCTGACATAAAGAGCAAATACATTAGCATAATATATGTGCTGGATATGCTGACCGTTATGCAGACACCAAAGCCTCCTAGTGTGAACTTTTACACTCTATAAATGTTGCATGTCTCAGTAAATCTAATTTGCTCTCTTTGAATGCTGTAGAAAGAGTATCAGTAAGAGCAGCAAACCTCCATGAACTTTGTTTCAATCTCAAGGTTCAGCTCTGCTGCAGATGGACAAAGTTGATTAAACCTTAAGGATTGGCCAAAATACAAAAATATTAATGATTGCATGCTTATCAGAGAAAATAATGCAATGAAGCAATGACCAAAAGATGATCTGAAGGTCTTAGATGCACATATCTAGATGAACAAGAATACCATGTTCTAGAAAGGCACATGGTTCTTGGTTGAGAAAGAAACCTGAAGGTAAGTGATGCTAATGATGATAATCACAGTGATTGTGCAGTTAAGACACAGCTGAATAAACAAAGAACAACTTGGGGAAAGCTCTTTGCTGAAACAGCAACAGGATATCTTCTTCATGGTCCTGTTTCTGTTGTGCTAGCTTTGATACAAGACACATGGAGTAAATCACCACAATCTGCTCACCTTCTAACCGTGACTCCATGATGGGTTTCCGATATATGGTTGTGATATTGGTTTGATTGAATCTCAGAAATGAATATGCTTTGCTTTTCCCATAGTTTAAAAGGCCTAAGATGAATTTTATGCTAAAAAGTTGTTCAGAAAACTAACAATCCAATCAGATTTTGGTTTTAGTAACAATTAAAATGTAACTTTTTATGCAGTAAAAAGTAATCTCATGCTATGTTTCCTTTTGACCAATTTTAGTGGTACATTTCATTATGATGCTCACTCAATGTTCTCTTGAGGCATCGAGCCACTCCCACACATCTCCATCTGAAAAGACTCTCAGTGGACTTAAATGTTAAGCACTTGGGAGGAATCTAGTCTTGACCTTGCTCCACTTTGACCTTTGACCTCTGAACCATAATTACAGGCTTTGACCTCTGCCCTGACAGACAGACAGTCAGAAGGGTTCCAGGATGGGATGACCATCTAATTACACAGAGGACGCCTGGCTCATCAGCCAAATGGACCTCAGCCCAACGAACATGGACATTTCCCTTCTGCTGCCACATGTGACCTGATTGGCTGGCTCATTGGAGTTTGTGTCCAAATATTTTCTGATGGATGTGAGTTTAAACAAAAAATGTATGGCTTTAACATTGTTGGCATGCAGATTATTTTTTGATTATGATGGGAAATTTCAGTATATTAAAAAATACAGGTCTGAAATATGATTGCCTGAGCCATATTCAAAGTCATTGTGGAATACTCAGTAAATGCATCTATAAACCTCACGCATTAAGTAAATTATGTATTAAGGTAATAAATACAAATGTGCTATTCAGAGAATAACCTTTAGCTATTATGTTACTTGGCAACCATTTTTAACTGTTAATGAGCTACACAGTTTGTTGTATTGTGGATAATTATTATTAACCCTCTGGAGTCTGAGGAGTTTTTCAGACACTCTGATGTAGTCTGACATGGCTTGACTGTTTTACAAATTACACCAATCTAAAATTATTTTTTTCCAAAGTGATGCAGTACGAGTGTCATAAATCTGTATTTTGATAAAGTCTGGTCTAAACTTAGACTTTCCAAAAGCCTATTTTCATATGTGCTGATATATTGTGAAGAAACACTTTAAACATTTCTAGCCAAGACTTTTGAGCTTAGAACTGAATAAACAGAGGTGTTGGCTACACACTGGTCATTACAGTTTTTATAAATTGTATGTGGTTTTATTTCTAAAGCTTAAGAAGTGTGAGGTGTCACTGTTTTCATTCATTCAGTGGTTCCTAGATTGAATATCCATGAGATAGGTGTGAGGTGAGAGGTCTTTGTTCAGAGAGAGGTCTTTGTTCAGATGAGCGCTGTTTGTTTATAGAGATCAAATTGGCATTTTCACACATTCCTGGGCTGCTAATCCTCCACTGCAATGTCCGGAATTACCATGTTGTTATTATGTGATTGGCAGATCATGTCAGTGGGTGGAGAAAAAAGTGCCACTCTCTAACTCGTGTGAAAAATGTGTCTCTGCGTATTTATGCTCCTCTCACAAATATCAAAAAATATATTTCAATTCAACCTGTATATATTTGAAAAGAAAACCCTTTTCAGGGTATGCTTAGTTTTGTTTATAGGGTAATTTGTAGGTTTGTTTTGCATAATTTTGGTTTCAAGAGCACAGACTCCAGAGAGTTAATAATAAATTAAATAAAAAAAATAATAAAATATGCAATTGTATTGTATTGTATTTGTATTGTAATTTAGTTTTTTATAAAGCCATCTTACATTGAATATAATAAAAAATACAGTTTTGTACTGTATATCTCCTAATGGCTTATTGCTGTATTTTTACTCTCTCAGTTTGAGTCATATAGCACATTCTTCGACAGCTGGGAACGTTGGTAGAAAACATCTGAAGCACTTCCTTGAATTTCAGTTCCAAAAATTGTACCATAATTGTCACAAATACACTACCTGATATCTGAGGCGTTTATGATAGCATTATGGAAACATTTGGGCAAATAGCACATTTTTTTAAAATATAGCCAAATAGTCACAAAAAAAAACTGATTGACTTACCCCTATTTTACCCCCATCAGCAATGTGGCCTCAGAAATGAACAGCTTGGTTTATTGGTTATTTTGGACAACAAATAAAATTGTCATATTTACATTATAGACATGAGCCCTGGTTCCTATTATCAACACTGTGAAGTCAATCTGAATGTTATTTTCTCTAAAATGCAATAAATGAAAAATCATTGGAATTCTCTTTTACATGTCAGTGATTTCAGAAATTTGAGTTAGTTTAGGTCCAAATGTTGGAGGTGGTCATAGAGTGGCATTGTCCAATCCACTGCATGATGTTCTCTGAGCATCCACTGTTTCACTGAGTTATGAGGAGGCCTGAGGGTGGTTCAGTTAATCAATGCCAAACTCATTCAAACAAAGTCATGTCCTGAAAATTTATGGCCCTTAGCTGGATTTGTGAGGCCTCAGTTCCTCTTCATTTTTCCACTCCTTATGGACCACAGGAATGAGGGCAGCCTTGTGTGTGAATGGTTCATCCTTTACAGTGAGGTAGACAGATCAAACATGAGTGGTGTCTCAGCAGTCAACGGCGCAGTGGCACAAATAAATTACAACCGACTGACTGATTCATAAGGTCAACAAATTTTAATAGCTGTCACAAGGTTATTGACAAGGCGGAGGCTGGAAGTAGGATTTGTTTGGAGAAAAATGACACTCAATTTGCAAGGTTTCACTCCTCTTGTCCTGTGTTCTTTTTATGGCAGTAGCGATCCTCATGTGACTTATGAGGACAAGAGCAATGGCAACCCAGCTCAAAGCCCCTGTCCAATAAATCAAGAAAGCACTCTGCTATAGTCTAATAAAGGCTGTCTGAGCCAATTAAATAAAATATGGTTTCTTCCTTCATTCAGTCTTGATTGGATGTAAAAGAAGAAAATAAACAATATTATTACTAGACTTTCTTCAACACGCACACAGAGGAGGAAAATAATGAGAAATAGAGTGAGAGAGAGAGAGAGTGAATGGTTGTATTCTTCAAAGGCTTAAAGCAAGGTGCTTTCAGAATGATGGGGGCAGGCAGGGTGAGGTGCAGTCTAAAGGGATGCAGACGCAGCTCATGAATGCATTTATTCACCATTGCTCTATGCATTTAGACCAATGGCAGGTAGCTTGGGGTCAGTTCACATCTGGGAGAGGCTGTGGGACTCAGAGTGGGGGAAAAGTGAAGGGTTAGCTGGGTCTTCTCTCTATTTAGTGATTAGCAGACCAGGATAACATTGCAGCCTGGGCTTCAACACTGTGACAGGAGACACAGCAAAGAGAGAAAAATGGTGCTATATAGGCTACATTTAAAAGGTTCTTTAAACAATTATAAACACTATATGTTCAAATGTTTATGGACATCCCTTCAAATGAATGCATTCATTTAAGCATTGCTGACACAGATGTGCAAATGCACACGGCTTGTCTAGTCCCTGTAGAGAAGTGCTGCCAATAGAACAGGACTCTCTGGAGCAGATAAACATG
>BRDA01067943.1:7695-28028 GCA_036984385.1 Crenuchus spilurus | reverse complement strand
CCCAAACTTTTTCATACCACTGTAGCTCTCTTCAGACCCCACTTTAATATATATATATATATATATATATATATATATATATATATATATGTGTGTGTGTGTGTGTGTATGTGAGAGAGAGAGAGACAGAGAGAGAGAGATGTGGGGAAAAAATGAGAGAAGATAAGGAAACAAATAGAAAAAGTGAGAAATGTAAGAGAGAAGCAGGAGCAAAAGAGAAAGAAATGAAGGACAGCAGATAGACTATGGATGAAAAGAGAATGGGCGATGGAGAACAAAAAGTGATAATGAGAAGCAATGAAAGAGTGAATAAAGAAAAAAGGAGTGAGGGAGAATAACTGGAAAAAAGAAAAGACAGAAATATTTTAAAAAGGCAGCATATAGCAGCACTAGGGCAGGAGAGAGATAAAGGAGAGAGAGAAAGAGAGAGAGACCTGTGGTTCTAATTGGTTCTGTTAGAGAAAATGATTCCTCAGTTTATGGTAAAGTGTGACAGGCTATTTGCATAAACTAAATGAAAGTGCCATCAGGGAGGAGAACATACGCTCTCTCACCTCTGATTTATGTGTGTTCAGACATATGCTCTCTCTCTCTCTCTCTTTCTCTACACACACACACATAATGAACACAGTCCTGCTGTAAAGTTTAGGTTCACCAGTGTTCATTTTCATCATTTTAAAGACGTTTCCATCTAAAAACTGACACTTTAAATTCAGAATTTACTTTCAGTAGTGAAGCAGATGTTTGAGATGTTTCAGTTCAG
This sequence comes from Crenuchus spilurus, assembly GCA_036984385.1. Taxonomy (NCBI): domain Eukaryota; kingdom Metazoa; phylum Chordata; class Actinopteri; order Characiformes; family Crenuchidae; genus Crenuchus; species Crenuchus spilurus. The sequence goes on along the minus strand of BRDA01067943.1, from coordinate 27,265 downwards.
TTCAGTAATAAACTGTGTGAACATTAAAGGAGCAGTAAGTCATTTTTACCACCAAAGACTAGCAAACTGTTCATGAAAGCTATTATGTAATAGTTTTCTTTTTGTCTATAAAATACAACTCAAAAGATGAAAAAATCAGTGAATTGACCTGCTGATACTCCACAGTGGGGGCACTGCCCATCCCTACATGGGGGCAGCCATGTTTAAAATAAGTCTAGTACAGAATCTGATAGATCCACACCACTAGATGTCAGTACCCAGTATTAGATGTCTATTGGACATACAGATCGTGTTTATAATGTGTTGTAGACATGATCTGCACATCCATAAGACGTCTAATGTTTAGTGGGTATAGTTACTGTTTCATATCCTGAAGAAGAAATTGTTAGAGAAAATCGCTGATTGCTCCTTTAAACCTGGAAAACAAAAGTCTGATGAAGTATTTAAATACTGTTAACCTTCTGAGTCCGAGTGGGTTTTCAGACATGTAGTAGTGTGACATGTCCTGACTTTTTATAAATTAGACCCATCTAAAATGATTTTCTTCCAAAGTGTTACACAAACTTTTGTTCAGCACAAACTCGGCAACAACAGTGTCTAAACAGTAAGAGTGTCCTGAATCTATAGACTTTCCAAAAACCTGTTTTCAGATGTGCTGATATATTGTGAAAAACATTCTAAGCACTTCTAGCCAAGACTTTTGAGCTCAGAACTGAATAAACAGGTGTTGGTTACACACTGGTCATTACAGTTTTTAGAAATTGTATAAGGTTTAATTTCTATTTAACACTGCATTTCCCAGGTTTGCAGAAAAAAAACCCTTCTTGTGAGCCATTTGAGAGGTAATGTGATGTAAATGAGAGTCGGGAGGGCTATTGTGTAGGGGCTAGGGAGCATGTCGAAGGGCGAGTTCTGTTTTGGTATTTGGCCTCGGCTGTACGGCTCGATTCAGTCTCGGTGCTCGCTCAGCTTGGCTCGTGTGTGTGAGTGTTTGTGTGAATACGTACATGCAAGCCTGTAGCATGATTCGTGCTCTATTATTTTATATAAATAGTTTTTTCCTTTGTGGAAAGAGGACTTAGATCTGAGGGGTCTTTGTCAGACTGAATGTGCGATGACGTTAATGGGTGTTAATGACTCCAGCATTCCAGCGCGGAGAGAGACGATTAAAATTTTCGTCAGGTTGGGAATTCTAGTGTTAATGATTGTGAGGTGACACTGTCTTTTACTCAGCCACTAACCCTACATTAAAATTCTTGACATAGGTGTGAGGTGAGAGCTGTCAGTTCAGGTGCAGTTCTTTGTTTTCACACATTCCATGGCCGCTAATCCACGAATGGAATGTCCAGAATTACCATCTCATCATATGATGAGTTTTCATCATATGAAAGACAGATCGTGCGAGTGGGCAGAAAATAAGCTGAAAAACGTGTCTCTGCTTATTTATGCTCATCTCACAAATATTTAATAGCGTATTTCAATTCAACATGTACTGTATGTGTTTGAAAAGTAGACCCTTTAAGGTTTCCGGTGTATGTTTAGTTTTGATTCTAGGATAAAATCTCCCAGAGTTATATAAGTGTTTTTGCAGATTTTTTTTTATATTCTGCCATCGGGAGCGCCGACTCCAGAGGGTCAAATGTTACATTGTCATATAAACTGCAACACCCTTGTTTTTGTGATGTCACAGAAGCCAATTTATATACTTATCAGCCTATTCGGCCTTAGTTCATACAAATCTTAAGAAAGGTACAGTGTAGACTGCTTTAATTTACGTGCAGTATAAGGCGGCCAATCAGAACAGAGGTAATTTACATATATCAATCTTAAAGTTACAATAACAAACAGACTGATTAATTCTATGAGATAACGAGATGACAGGTGCACTTTGAAGTATACAGAGAAACAGATGGACTACAGTCTGTCATTTTACTACAATGTTCTTCAATAGTAAGGACCCTCACAGTGCTGGTGGATCATTCTCAGTGACACTGATGTGGTGGTGGTGTGTTAGAGCTGCTGGAGATGTTAAAAACTGTCGACTCACTGTCCTCTATTAGACACACCTGCCTTGTTGGTTCACTCTGTAGATGTAAAGTCAGAGACAGCAGCTCAGCAGTTTGTGTTGGTCCTCTAATCCTGACACTGTTGACTGGTTGGTCACTATTTTCATTCCAGTACCAAGGTATTAAAAACATCACCAGCACACACACACACTAACACCACCAGCACCACATCAGTGTCACTGAGAATGATCCACCAGCTCTGTGTTGGTCCTGATTATTGAAGAAGTTTGAAGTACACACAGAATCAGATGGACTACAGTCTGTACAAAGTATACCTCTATGCTCAGTGGAGCTCAAATGGACATGGTGGTCATAATGTTCTGATATAACTGTGTATTTGGACTCATTTTGGATGGGATGGAGTGATAAATTCAGAGGGAATAAAATGTCTCACATACACACACACCAACAACAAAACCGCTAGTTCAACACATCCCTCAAACTGCTGACAAACAACTTTATCTGAAGGTGAGGGACCGTGCCAGGTTAAAACCCTTACACAGCATTACTCTGTGTGTGTGTGTGCGCATGCTGCCTCTCTTTAAGAATGAAGTGACAATTTTGTCAGTTTTTCTGTTCTTACCAAATATATTTGATCATTAAAGAGGTTTGGTCCCCTAAGATTGCGTCTTTAGATTAACTGAAGGGTTAACAGATCAAACGGTACCGTAGCTACAAACCCACCACACATGACGTCTGGTTACTACAGGGGTTTAAAAATCCTAAATGATGTTAAAAACGTGAGACACTCCACACACAGTGACATTTTTTACTGATTTTTCTGTCCTTGATCGTTGTTAGTCATAAAGATCCCCACACTACACCATCTGGACACCACACACATTAAGAGTAACACACCTGACCAACAGCTCCGCCTCTAAACCTCACAAACTAGATGTAAACAAACATGGTGGATGAGTACTTGAGTGCCACTTGAGGGTTTTCTGCTCATTAAAAATAAATGAATGTTAAACCAGAACAGCTCACATTATAAAGACACTCATGCAGCTCCAGAAGTCCACCTCACTCACCATTTAACCACTTTTAACTTCTCCTGTACACACAGACACCTTCAGCTCAGCTCAGCTCTCATTGGCTGAAGGTCTTTCTGACAGGACTTCAACATCAGAGAATCAGCTCCACCCCCCACTACAGGATACTGAGTCTAAATACTGAACATGTGTAATAATTATGATTTTCAATGGAGAGCAGCCCTGACTGCACACACTCTCACACACACTACAGAATCTAATATCATCAGTTATGACCAGAGGTGAAACAATTCTTCGACTCATTCAAGTTACTTGATTACAAAATATGATTGAAGATTTTTCTGTTTTATTTCATTGTAAAGCTAAAAGCGCAGTGTTTAACATGGTTAAGCGCGATTACGTCACCCATGCAAATGATGAAGAAGGAGGAGCCGGACCTCAGGGGCGTGCCTAGGCTACAGGTCTATAGCTCTGGGTCTTTTCTCATACCAAATGTTATGTATTTCAGACATCCCAAGTCTCTCGGAAGTTCCGGGAATCTCCCGCAAAACTATAATAAACAGCGGCTCTCTGATGCCCTCCAAGTCAGAGAAAATCTCCTGGAATCTAGAACGAGCTAAATGACTGTAAAAGGCATGTTGAGGTGAGTTCATGTGACATACATAGTTTCGCAATTAGGTGACTAGTTGCCAAGTATGCGGCGATGGCCAACATGAAAAGAGCAAACTCCTCTGACTGCACTGTCCTGTATCAAACAGTCAAGTTCTGTTTTCATATCCTTTGGTGTACATGCCATTGGAAAGAGGGTGAGACCACTTTCTGACTTTGGATGTGCGAGTAACTTCAATGTTCTGTTCAGGGCTTAAACTTCTCAGGAGCCTAATTTCAGACATATGGAAACGTTTTAAATCAATATAATTAATTCAATACAATTAAACATTTTTTAAGAAATAATGTAAGAAATAAAATGTATCTAAAAAAGGAAACTAATTGGCTGTTCGTTATTAAGTGAAACGTCTCATCTCTTGTGTATTTATAAAGGCTCATTAAGCAAGCCAAAATATGTTTTATCTGTTTATTCGATTAATCAAAGGACTTTTCAGTAAAATACTCGATTACTAAAATATTCGATAGCTGCAGCTCTAATTATGATCATCCTGAAATCTGCAGACTTTTATGATCAATCACACAAGTGACTGGAAGGAGGAACCACTGCTTCCTTTAGGAAATACAATTTAGTCCCTTATTACTATCAGCATCTATTGTTACAGATTACAAGTTATTCACAAGATATGACAGATATTTAGTGGATTAGTCTGGTTCCTGTGAAACTCTGTGTTTCGTGTTATTGTGTGTTATACACACAGGTACATTTGCTCTGTTCAGGGTTTAAAACACAAAACAGAACAGAAGCACAGTGACGTTATAATAATGAGCTGCATTTATCAGACCATCCTCATCAAAATCAATAAATACCCCATTTTCTCTCTCTCTCTCTCTCTCTCTACCTCTCTCCCTCTCTCTCTCGCTACCTTTCTGTCTCTGTCTCCCTCCCTCATTTTTCTACAACACATCTTGATGATCCCCAAGCCTTTTGGGAAAACATTCTGTGGACCGATGAGACAAAAGTTGAACTCTGTGGAAGGTGTGTGTCCCATTACATCTGGAGTAAAAGAAACACTGCATTTCAGAAAAAGAACATTATACTAACAGTAAAATATGGTGGTGGTGTGATGGTCTGGGGCTGTTTTGCTGCATCAGGACCTGGAAGACTTCCTGTGATAAATGAAACTATGAATTCTGCTGTCTATTAAAAGATCCTGAAGGAGAATGTTCGACTGTCTGTTTGTGACCTCAAGCTGAAACGAACTTGGGTTCTGCAGCAGGACAATGATCCAAAACACACCAGCAAGTCCACCTCTGAATGGCTGAAGAAAAACAAAATGAAGACTTTGGAGTGGCCTAGTCAAAGTCCTGACCTGAATCCTATTGAGATGCTGTGGCATGACCTTAAAAAGGCCATTCATGCTTGAAAACCCTCCAATGTGGCTGAATTACAACAATTCTGCAAAGATGAGTGGGCCAAAATTCCTCCACAATGCTGTAAAAGACTCATTGCAAGTTATCGCAAACGCTTGGTTGCAGTTGTTGCTGCTAAAGCTAAGCTATTAGGTTTAGGGGGCAATCATTTTTTCACACAGGGCCATGTAGTTTTGGATATTTTTTCTCCTTTAATAATAAACACTGTCTCTGTCACTCTCTTTTCTCTGTCTTTCTCTCTCCTGGTCTTTCTTTCTCTGTGTCCTTCAGTCTCTCTCTCTCTCTCTCTCCCTCTCTGTCACTTTTTTGGTCTCATTCTCTGTGTCTGTCTCTGTCTCTCTCTTTCTGTTTTGTTCAGTCTCTCTCTCTCTGTCTCTGGCAGATGGAGGGTTTGTCAGTGCTGCTAATTAAGGATGTTTTAAAGCTACATGCAAACAGATAATTATGTTTTAACACCTCGAGAGTGAAACACACACACACACAGAACAGCCCCTCTAAGACACACACACATATTTGAGTGGCAGTGTTTGATCGACAAGTAAGAAAATGCTCAGAGGAGGAGTGTAGAGAGAGAGAGAGAGAGAGATAGAGGAGAACAAGAGTGAAACAGAAAGAATAAAGAGAGGCGGTAAAGAGAGAGAAAGATATGATGGTAATTATCACTCACCCACACACGAGCTCCCATCGAGCAGGTAAGATCCGTTGTCGTGGAAACCGGTGCGACACTGGCAGTGGTACCAACCGGGCAGGTTCACACAGCGAGACCCATTTGAGCACTGAATGAGACCTTCAGAACACTCATCAATGTCTGCTCGCACACACACACACACACAGAGGATATTATATTAGTCTCTGGTGTTTAACACAGAAATAATATTAACCAGTCCAACCAGACCCAGACAGAACCAGCGGGTCGGCTAATGGGTCAATGTACAGTGTATCACAAAGGTGAGGTGAGTACACCCCTCACATTTCTGCAGATATTTAAGTTTATCTTTTCATAGGACGACTCTGACAAAATGAGTTATTTTGAGGGAAGAATACATTTACGCTGTTATATAAGCTGCACACAGACAACTTTTCATTGTGTCAAAGTGTCATTTTATCAGTCGTCCCATGAAAAGATAAACTTAAATATCTGCAGAAATGTGAGGGGTGTACTCACTTTTGTGATACACTGTAACAACAGAGCTTCAGGCTGATTTATTCCGATATGCGTGTCTGTGAGCATGTGCACATGTCAGAGATGTTCAACAGGAAACAGAGTCCGGTTCTTCAGGTTTCTCTGATATACTGACAGGATTTACTTAAATCAGAAAATCAGTCACCAGACTGTGTCAGCAGTGTTGAGAGTCAGTCTGTGAGCACATACTACAGCACCGTGTGTATCATACCAGTACATCTCAAAACTTTAGAATATGCTGGGAAAAAGTTCATTTGTTTTCTATTTTAATGTTGATTCTGTCTGAATAGTAATTTACTCAAACTCACAATATTCTAATCGATTACAAAAATTCATATAAACACATTTAACTTAAATACAACATTCAAGTCAAAAAGTTGTATTTATCTGATTTACACTGCTGACTCCGCCCCTTTCAGCACAGAGGGCAGAGATGAAACTTCCACACACAGACCAGCAGACACACAGGAGAGCTCACAAAACACCTTCAAATCATAAAGTTTTATATCTCTGATTTCACCTTCTCAGCATAACTGATCGACTACATCTGGAGTTACAAATATGTAAATATGATGTACATGACCTCAAACTGGACTTAGTCCCAAATTTGCATCACAAACACACACAGTATGTAACAGAGCTCTATTTTATTTAGCTCACACTGTTACATTTATTGGGGGGTGCAGTGCTGGGTGACCCTGTTGCTCTGATATTTTTCATAAACATCACTCTGTACAAATGAGCTTAGCCCTGACCGGCCTCGTGCTGTGGTCAGGCATTTTCAGGACCAAAAGCAATTGAGTGTGAGGCAGAGCAGTGATTATCATCACCAAAAGCAATAAAGGATGTTTGAGCCCATATTAAAAAAAAATTACATGCTTTGTCTAAATAAAAGAAGCTGAAATAAAAGTTTGTGATGTCATAATTCATACTTATAAAGCTGTGTTCACATTACAGGCCTCAATACTCAATTCAGTATTCAGAGACAACTAATCTGTCTCTGAAACAGCAAACTTATGCATGTTGCAACAAAAAAATGTCTTTTGTAAAGGGTTGCAAGGTTTGCAAAAAATTATTCATATGTAAAAAAAACTACTGCAGGTTTTTGCAGTAAATAGAAAAGAAAATTAATGACCAAGTACAATTAGAAGAGTATTTACATTTTTAAAGCTTCTTTAAATGTCTGATTAGACACTTGTTACACCCCCACCTGGGTCTCATACACAGTAAATCTGCCAGTGTTAAATCAACACTATTAGAGTTAAATTAACACTGAGGGTGTCAAAATGTAACACTCCCAGTGTTAATTTAACTCTAATAGGGTTGATTTATCACTGGCAGATTTACTGTGTATGTCTCTCTATTCTGTTCATTCTTGGTGCCTGTGTTTTTCTCCAGCACAAGTCCATCTGATGTCATTGTCTCCACACATCCCCCCCCAATGATGTCACATCATTGTTTAGGTTTGTTCCCTCATTTGTTTCCAATCATGGCCCCTATAAGTCTCCTCTGTCTGTTATTGTCTTTGCCGGTCATTGAATGTGGTTTACGTGTATGTTATGGATGTTTTGTAGTGTCAGTTCACAGCATTTAGTTTCTGTTTTGTATTGTTTAATAAACCCTCACATTTGGAATTTATCCCCCTGCATCCTATCTCGTCTTATCTACCCCACCTGGATTATCACAACACTTTTGGGCTAGTTCAGCTTGTTTATCCCAGATATTGGGATGGAGAATTTTGGGGATCTGGCAACGCTGTACTAGTGAGGCTGATTGTATTAAACCAGGTAAAATAGATGAGTTAGTAGCAGATGATGGTGTTTAGCTCGGAGGACAGTAACTGGACTGTACATGATCAGATGGAGAAGGTACAGCGGGTGAAATAAGTATTGAACACGTCACCATTTTTCTCCGTAAATATATTTCTAGAGGTTCCACATTCCACATTATTACACATAACTTAATTTCAGGATATCTATGGTTTGATTTCTTTGTATGTATGAGCGGCAAGTTTTGAAATGTTAACATCAATGTTTACATCTTTTTGATTGTGAAGACTGTTGTCCTGTGATTCCAGCAAACTCATAGACGAGAGAAGCACGAGGCTTTTAAGAGCAGCCGCTCTGAGCTGACCTAATTCAGAGTGAACACCTTCACTACAGCAGCTCTTAAAAGCTCTTCACTTTGAAGTCGAGTGCACAGAGATAAATATTTCCCCACACAGGAGCTAAAATCAATCAGCTCCATTCAGTAAATTAAAAGGGTGAAGCTTTTCAGAGAGAGAACAGCAATCTATACAGTTTACAGGTCAGCTTACTATTAAAAGAGAAGCTCAGCTTAAAATCTAATTGCTCCAGGTTGCCCCTTTTTATCCCAAATATAATCAACCAGGATGTCTTTGCCCCTATATTGGAGCTACAAGACTACTTACTGTCCTTACAGAGAAACGGTAATACCAGTCTGAACACTTTCACAATTACCAGAACAAATGTGAAGTGTTTCAGTTTCTGTAGCCAATAACATACCATGTGGCTTACAGCATTCATTTTTGAAAAACAATTCATGATTTTCTTTTATTAATTATTAGTAATAATGTAACATTCATGCATGTTCATATATTACTGTCTTGTTTTATATACAAATATAAAAGAATAGTTATTAAACTTATTATATTACTTATTTTAGGATGTTAGTAATTATAAAATTATATAAATAAAGGACTACATTTTACACAGGGTCCCATCTATTTTGGAACTGTGGTTGTACATGAGTTGTCCAAAGTGCTGTACATAATAGAATACAATCTCAGGAAACAAATAAAAAAGTGACAAAACAAATAAGCTACATAAAAGCCATGGAGGAAAAATAAGCTTTAAGCTTAAAAAGTGCAATAAAACACAAAAATAACACAAATAAAAAATACAAAACTATTATCAAAATAGCAGTGTGGTAAAATCCTCTGAGGAGATTACCCACCTCACGGACTGTGTGCGCTGGGTTCTTGTACTTGGTGCTGTAAACATTACACTGGTGAAGATACTGTTGGAAAGGCTCAAACTTGCACTCAAAATGTACATCTTTACTCCACAATACCATATAAACACACCCATCTGTACAGTTTTATTAACATCTGCTGTGAAATCTATAACTTTTATTGTAAAACCTGTGAAATTTGAGAGAATACGTCTATTAAATTATGCTTAATTGTCTGTGAGTTTATTAGGGTGCTAATTATAGCTGTTTTGAAGTCATATTCTCTCTCTCTCTCTCTCTCTCACACACACACATACACTAGGTCCCCGTCTTTTACTTACATCACACATTAATGTCTTCCTTGGGTGAAGCTGTTAATATATAAATTAGAGCATGACAGCAACACATGGCATTTAATTAAAGGCACACTGATTAAAAAAGTGGAAACAAAATGAGGTTACAGTTTACACTGCTCAGCCACAACATTATGACCACTGTTCTTAGTATGCTTGTGTACAGTACAGGACTCAGTTTAGATTAGATAAGACTTGGTATCTCACACTTCCACACACTATCTCACACACTACACAAGTAGTGATCTTACACAGCACCACTTCAGGGGAGCTGAGCCAAACTGAGCACGACCCAAAACAGATGTGCCTCGCGTTATGTAGGAGAAACAACTCGCAGCTGTCATTTGCACCACCCAAAATGAAAACACCTTTAGGTGAAGGTTGTGGGTTGAAAGATGGAGTCAGCATGGTCTGTACAGAGTCTAGATAGAGCTGGAGGTGATGGAGTGACTATCCTATGTATGAGGCAGATGTTCACTTAAACAACTTTCCATTCCACCTTAAATGATGATTGAAATGTATCAAACATGCACTACTGTCATAACACAGCTGCCGTGCCATTTAAGGTGGAATGTCCAATTACAATAAGAAACTCTAGTAAGAAGATACTTTCTGTGCTCAGTTTTCATCTGATGTGTTCAGACTGTCACTGATCAGTTTAAACTACTAGATTACACTCAGTCTGGTGTCTGATACGCTGTAACTGCTCTGAAATGTAATTTGGAGGTCTGCACCCCTGACACACTACTCCATGCACTCTACAACTATCTCAAGACAATCAGAACTAAAACTGTGTACTATAACAGTTCTGACCAATCCAGTCAAAGACTCAACAAGACCTGTGAAGGGGTCCTGTGTTATCCAAACAGACATTCTTCCAAAAATACACTAATCTAATTAAGTCCACATTACAGCCTCATTAATTCAGATATTGTTCACACTCATAAACGTGAGCTGTATCTGTCTGTAATGTGATCCTGTGGAGGACAAAGTCTATGTTTTCAGACCCAGAAAGCCCCAAATAATCTGGATTTACATTTTTTACATTTTGTGGGTTGTAGGCGCTCCAGGAACCAAAACATAGGTGTAAAATATTATTTTTCCATAATATGTCCCCTTTAACACACCTGATCCAGGTAACAGACCTCCAGGTTCATCTGAACATCAGACTCAGGTGGATGTGAAGTCCTCAGGCTGCTCTGTGGTGTTGAAAAGCGTTCTGTGTTTTCAGTAATAAAGCTGATATCTGAGCATGTGTCTCTGAAGCTGAAACTCATTACGGAGATGACGTTTCTCATTTGTATTGTACAAGAAAACTTCATCTTTCTCTGTAATAACTCCCAGCGTCTCCGCTTTTCCACTTCGCTCGGAAGTAATTGAGTGTGTACAGTCCTCCACATCAGACATCATCTCGGCGGCTTTATGAAGAACATTATGATGAGCTTGGACTGAGAGATCATCCGTCGTCGATGGTCGACTTCACAGTACTGGGTCGGTGCTAGAGCTTTCCTGTTCTGTCTGTTTTACTTTCACCATCATCTCTCATTGTGGTGAATGTTAGGCCACATCTGCTCACACTGTTCTATTTCAGCATCTTTTTCTTAAGGTTAAGGTACACCCATTGCACCCATAATTATAAAGCTACATCACCAGTGAGCTCTGGACTCCAGAACCGAGCCCTTGGTATTGCAGTAGTGATGTTCTACCTCACAAGAAGTGTGAAAGGATTAGCATGTAAAATAACTGAAATGTTACACTGTAGGAGGGCTCAACCAATTGGTAATGTTATTTATTTACATTTGACCACAGTCACTGTGTCTGTAGATGTTCTGTGAGGTTCTGGTCCACTCACTGATGGACTGCAGACAAGCCTTGTAGGAGCAATCGGCTACACTCTGAGATTTTAAACCAAAGTAAACCCACTCTCAGAGGTACAGTAACAAAAACAGCCTGATTAGCTCTAATATTTATGCATAAACACAAAACATACACTACCTGTCCAAAAGTTTGTGGACACAGCTTGTAGAGAAATACTGCGAATACAACAGGACTAAATACAAACGTGTTGGTACCATGTCTAATGCCAGGTGTGGGCTAGAGGGCTAGTCCCCCAGCATTGTAGAACTGTGTTCTCTGCTCCATCCAGTACTTTTAAGATGATTTGAGGATGAAGTGGTTGGTGGTGGTGACCATCCAACATGAATGGCTGAATACAATAACACCCTCACAGCAAAGCTCCAGAATCGCATAGAAAGTCTGACCTGGACAGTAGAGACTCCAACAAAAGCAGCACAAACTCTTTAACTGCTTTGATTTCTGAAGAAACAATGAAGGAGCATGTGTCCCAATACTTTTGTCCTTACAGTGTAAGCTTACCGTATATAAATCTGTATGTGTATATGATAATATCATTAAATATGAATGCTCCAAAGCTTTTGGCCATGTGTGTATTAAACTCCAGCCTGAAGCTCTTCTCTGGTTCTGTTCTGCAGATGAACTCTTTCTCTGGGTCAGTAAAAGCCTTTCACAGGATCAGAGAACAGTTGTGCCTGGAGCAGAATCGTCTCAGCCGCACTGAAAGCTGACACTTCTTAGCTTTATATAAGCTTTCAGCACACCGACTGTTCAGCTGAAAACATCACAACAGATAAAACACCTCAGAGACATGACTTCACCACTCAACTCTAGCTATTCATGTTAGTACTGACATTTAAATTTCTATTACATCAGCAGGTAATTACATAATGAATCTATTACACAATTACACAGTGACGCATAAGTCATTACTTAATTACAGACATCTTGAAAAAGTTAGTGCACCTCAACTCAAACTTCATATTTAGTTGATCTGTGTAAGATGTAAGCTCTCCTATATATGCATCAGTGTAGCTGCTGTAGAACAATGTTAGAGCTCCCCCTAGTGTCAGTGTCACCACTCTACAGACAGTCTTATCAGTGTAGCTGATGTAGAACAATGTTAGAGCTCCCCCTAGTGTCAGTGTCACCACTCTACAGGCAGTCTTATCAGTGTACCTGCTGTAGAACAATGTTAGAGCTCTCCCTAGTGTCAGTGTCACCACTCTACAGGCAGCCTTATCAGTGTAGCTGCTGTAGAACAATGTTAGAGCTCCCCCTAGTGTCAGTATCATCACTCTACAGGCAGCCTTATCAGTGTAGCTGCCGTAGAACAATGTTAGGGCTCCTCCTAGTGTCAGTGTCACCACTCTACAGGCAGTCTTATCAGTGTAGCTGCTGTAGAACAATGTTAGAGCTCCCCCTAGTGTCAGTGTCACCTCTCTACAGGCAGTCTTATCAGTGTAGCTGCTGTAGAACAATGTTAGAGCTCCCCCTAGTGTCAGTGTCAAGACTCTACAGGCAGCCTTAGCAGTGTAGCTGATGTAGAACAATATTAGAGCTCAACAGGTAGATACAGACATGAACATACTTTGTTGTTAGTAAAATATTTTATTTTGTATATTCATGTTTTATCAGACATAAAAATACAATGTGATATCAGTGTTATGTATCAGTCATACTGTACTCTAAATCAGCATCATTGAAAAAGCACCATTGAAAAAGCCATCACTAGTAAGGTTACAGTGTGTGCGAGATGAACATATCCAGCCACCCGGTTCCATTCACACTCACAGTGAAGAGTGTTAGTCACGGACAGTCTCTGGATATTGAGTTTAATAATCCTATTCTGACTGCAGGATGGCAATTTGAACTCTGAAAAGCGTAGAAAACACTAATCTCCTGCCAGCCGCGTGATTACGGAGAGGACACCATGCCAGAAGACTGACAGCCAGTCGGGAGAAATTGGAAATGGTCCGTGAAGCGTCCAGATATGAAACCAAGTGTAAATCAGGTGAGATTCAGATTTAGGGTTGGGAGATACACTATATGGACAAAGGTCCTGGGACACCTGCACATTAATTGTTTATGGTTCATCAGGTGTATTTAAAGGGTTTATCCTGTTTTTGTTGGAGTAACTCTCTACTGTCTAGGAAGGGCTCTGGAGCACTGCTGTGAGGATTTGACTGCATTTAGCCACAAGGTCAGGGTGTTGGGTCATTGATGGAGCACCATCATTCCAGAGAACACACAGCAGTCCAGGCTGAAACACTACAGTGTGAAATGGGCGGAGCTAAGATGCCAAAGTAGGCGGATAGGTGTAAACATATTAACTTCTGTGACATCACAAAAAAAGGGAATTCCCATTGCATCTGCACAATCGTTTGCCTGCCTGTCCATTATCCATAAAGCATTTCTTTAAAACAAGTCTGAAGGTGATACACAGCCTATAATAAACTCAGTGCTTTGGAGTTTCCAAACTTTTGACTGCTTTTGATGGATGGAGAGACTGAATCAGAAGTGGCAGAGAAGAGAAAATCAAGATGATGTCAGATGGAGCTGGGTCGAAATGAGGAGACAGATGGAGACAGCGAGAGGTGGGGAGAAAGCTCTCAGGAATGAAGTGGAGAAGAAGAAGCCAAAGAGAAAATTACACACAGCTGTGAGGCTGATGGATGTAGACTGCCAGTCCAAAAGTTTGGGGACACCAATACCTTTCTAGAATGTTCCAGATATAAACATTTACCAGATTAACAGAGAGACTTGCCTAGAAATCACATTCACACAGTTTTCACACTTAGCACTCACCCAAGAAGTTCAGCTGGAGTTATAATAAAAAGAGTGTGTTTCAGTTTATTCCTTGTGGTTTGGCTATGAGTCATTGCTGGTTTACATTGAGTTGCATTTCTGATCTCCAGTGGATCTTTTTTATCCTATTATACCTCTACCGATTGGTAGAGATGGCACAATTACACTATGTAAAGTTTAACATCTTTTTCAAGAAGATATAGTGACTCAAATGTGCTCTAACAAAATTATTAATTAATAAATAATATTTTACATTAAAACATTCTTTCCAACAGTGGAAATAAATGTATATTATAAAAAAACAGAAAAAGTTAGGGACAACACAACAGTCTAAAGACTTACAGAGGAACCTTGGTTATAGTTCAATTCTTTTATCATCAAGGTTGTAATAATAGAGGAACCCTTTTTGGCGCTATATACAACCATCTGCAGCACATTCCTCATCAATCTGCAGAACTGTTTCACCATGCAAAGAACACTTTGGGGTCTTTGAGTGTTCATAGTTCTATATAGAACCATTTTCTTTACTACCCTTGAAGAACCATCTCTTTTGAGAGTTAAGCTTGATATCGTAATGATAGTAGAACCCTTTTTTAAGAGCATAGTTCCAAATAAAATTGATGGTTTTTCTCAGGTGGAGTCACCGTTTTCTGTCATTCACCTGTAACGTAAGTGTTTAATGCTCTTCTCTGATTTAAATGCTGAAATGTTTTTGAGAAACGTGGAACCACAGGCCAGCAGTCGTAATGAGAAGAGAAACAGAGCTCAGGTGGAGACAGTGAGGAGAACAGCTGTAATTCAGACAGATATGTGAGAACAGGTGAACGTAGTGAAGGTGAACAGGCCTGAGGCTGATTTCTTACCTGTCTCACACACACGTCCTGTAAAGCCTGATGGACACACACAGGTGTTCGGGGATACACATGTTCCTCCACTGCGACAGCCGTCTTCACAGAATGCTGAGGAAAGAGAACATGACCGTTAACAAGAACAATGGACATGGTTCTTTCAAAACTGGGCTCCGCCTACAACACATTTGTGAATATGTATATAAACTGCATTAGATTTGATTTATTATCAACTGTATGAAATAAAGCAGCATAACTGTCAAAATGTGAAGCATCAACACAATAAAGATCACAACACAAACTCTTTGTAGTCATATTTATTTTTGACTTGTCCTCCACATGCACAGTAGCACAGTTTGAATACCTGAGTCTAAAAACAGATGCATGTTAACCTGTCACCACTTTTATAGATAAACGTATATCATACAATCATGCTAAAGAAGTCTGTATACGTCTGATTTAAAGGTGCTGTACATCATTTACATATTTTTGTTAAATGTAGCTAGAACGGTTCTCTAGCTTTCTGATTTTTGTCATCGGAAAAAAAGTCAGGTGTTGGAACTCAGCCCTGGTTCTGTAAATAGGAAACAATTGAAGTGGCTCAGGCTGAGAAACACAACATTGTTCCAGCTAATCAGCAACAGGGAGCCTTGGTGCTCCTGCACAGGACGGGGAAGGGTGGAGGCGGAAGTGAAGACCCATGTAAACATTGGTGAAGACAGTGGAGAGACTTCTGAATGCTGAAATGCATGAAAGGGATGAAGCTAGCTAATGATAATCCTGCTAAAGCTAATAATCTGCCATTATGTTGTTGTCTCTGTATTTCCTTGGCCTATAAGCTTGGTGTCGTTACTTTTTAAATGTGTGTGAATCTTGGGGGCGGAGCTTCTGAAGGAGCACTGAAGGGAGAGGTGTGTTCACTTTGTCATTAAGTTAAAAAAATCAACAGTTCTCCAGAATTTAGTACCATGCCTTTAATATTGAACATTGATATAGAATATAACTTTTGGTAATTTTTTGGTATAATTATAGTTTTGTTATTGGTTGAAGCAACATTGTAGATGTTGATTACTGGTTAAAGTATAATTTGGTTATATAGGCTGATTATTGATTACTTTAGAGTTTGATTATTTGGCAAACTATTATTTTAGACTTTTGGAGTTTTTATTATGAGTGACTATTGTTTGGTTTGAACCATTATTTTTCAGTTTTTATTACCAAATAATTATTTTTCTATTATTATATCTATCATTTTGGAGCATGATTATTGATTGAGTCATTGTTTCTACAGCATGAGGTTTTGTACAAGCTGTTCTGAAATGCTGATGGTTTAAAAAGATGCCGTGTCATCCTGATACAGTTCAGATGAAGATTTGTGTCCTGATATATTTGTAGAGAAATAAAAACTTTAAACGAAAACTCAATTACAGTGAAGCAGATCTCACAGGCAGCCAATCATTTGAATATTTAATTTGGAGCTGTGTTGCTTTTATGAAGTCATTAAAACAATTACATATGCAAATGAAATTGCTTCAAGGAGGAACCAAACGGCCATAAACACTAAATCACAAGAACAACACAATCTGGATCAATTCTGGCCCAAACCTGGTTCATACGCAGTGAAACTCCATTCAGACTACCGTGGAGATGTTATGAGTCTACATATAAATAACTCTTAAAAATAAAAGTTCCTGGATCGTTCTTGGTTCTAGGAAAACCCCTTAAGAACATAAAAAACCTTTATATGATGTCGAATTTAAACAGTCCACATCATGTTTTGCAGGGTTGCCAGGTTTGAATTCCCCCTACCCCCCCTTCCCCCCAAAATTAACCAAACGTCTCTTATAGTTACAGAATGGAAACAGAATACACTGACTAATGAATGTATAATTAATTGGGTTGTTAAAAACTAAAAGAAGCTAGAAGCTAAAAGTTGGTAAGGGACAGGGAAGGAGAGGATGATGTGCTTTTCAGGTAAAAGAAAATACCAAAAAAACAATATAGCTTACAGTTATGTAGATGTGTCCTTAACAATAACAACAATGATGTTTCCAAAATAGAAAATAAAGTAAAATAAAATGTTTCTAAAGAAAATTGAATTTTAAAGCTTCTTCAAATGTCAGTGATTAGATGTTTTAGATGTTGGGCTAGTTTCAGCTCTAGTCCGGTGGCTTTCTGTCAGACATTGGACTGGGGAGTTTTTGGGACCTGGCAACCTTGTAGTAGTGAGACTATATTAAAATTGGTAAAATAGATGTGTTAGTAACAGATGTGTGATGACTTTTAGCTCAGGAGGACATTAAACAGCTGTATATAACGATTGTTAATAAACAATATTTCATACTTAGTCTCATATATAGACTCTCATATATATATATATTTGTTTGTTTGTTTACAGTTTGTATTCTGTTTTATTTACAACTCCATGTATTTATTGATGTGCTAAGTGTAAATAAGTGAGCCATCTTCTACAAAAAATTTAATTCTACAAAATGTAATGCACATTTACTCTTTATTTACTGACATTTAACATTTTACAGTTTGGAACAAAATAAAAGATGTTGCACAATAAATACTGTATGTTTTATTGTTTTCCATTGTATTAAAATCAGTAAATAAACATAAACTGTGCACATATGTCTGCAGAAAATTACAATCTTATTTTCAGTAAGAAAATCAACGAAATGTAGTTAGACCACTAACGTCTGCATAAATAATTAATAATAATAATCATCAGAGAAGTTTATTTCTAATCAAACTGGACAGATCTAAACCATCCCGACCGCACTTTAAATGCACAGAGCAACGTCAAAAGCCATTAGTGCCATTAATTTGTCTGGGTGTCCTCTCTGAATGCTTTCTATGAGGTCTTAATTAGGAGCCTGATTGCTTCAGTACTAATAAACTGCACACTTTGAAATTAATTACAGTTATATTGACTCAATTTAGCAGCTTCTGTAATTATGGGTTTATTACTGGCAGGCTGATGGTCGCAATGCGGAAGATTTCACACCCAGGCCTTGAGGAGGAGAGTCAATCCCAAAGAAATAAAGACACACACAGGGAATACTACCTGGCAACCCATCCTCTTATATCGATCAAGCCTGGATGAAGAGTTATTACACAGAAAATTACACATTAATATTAATGCTTCATTTGATAAGGTACATGGTCAAGGCCGCTGGGGAAAAAAGACATTAAAGGGGACACTGGATGCATTTATTCAGTTCATTCTGTTTAAATCGTCTCTGATGTCTAAAAGGTTTGTGCTTTTGGTCGAAGTGAAAAACATCCAGATGTGGATTTACACCCAGTTTAAAAACCTGTGATTTTAGCTCTTACTGTAACAAGATGTTTTAATAATTTTGGTGGACTCATGAATAATTTGATGAGTTCTGCTCTGATTGGCTGGTTTACAACAAGACATCAGCTGATGCCAAAATAGCAGTAGGCAGAAAACAGGTGGGACATGGAACAAGGGAATGGAGAGCTGAAGAAAAATAGAGAGGAGAGATAAGAGCTAGAGATTTCATGAGGATTTGCACGCTATGGAAGAGAAGTCTCTGAGTGAGGATGAGAGGAGAGCTGAGGAAAAACAGAGAGAGGAGATATAAGGAAACTGCTGAAGGAGATGTTTGTTCCTCGACCAGATGTCCTTCAGCAGTGAGAACCTTGCCTTGCAACCACAAAAGCTGAATATTTTCAGGTGAGATGGTCTCTCAAAGTGGAGCTCCACCTGCATTGCTGTGACCTTTCCTCCACATCTCACTGAAAATGAGCAAAGGATGCACAACTGTGGTGTGAAATGCCCTTAAAAGACCTCTGAGAATTTTCTTGAATTTTATCTCTCTCCAAGGACCATTTATGACATCTGTGATGTGCAGTGTTGGGAATGTTACTTTAAAAAAGTAATTAGTTATAGTTACTCACTACTTGTTCAAAAAAGTAACTTAGTTAGTAACTGAATTACTTTATAATAAAAGTAACTTGTTACCAGGGAAAGTAACTATTTGCATTACAGTTAAAAAAAGTTATATGTCAAAGAATAAGGATTTTTTTGAAAAAGCAGTTTTCAGTCAGTTGAAATGAGTAGATCAGAAAGGTATTTGTACATAACTTTTGATATTTATTGCACATAAACAGACCAGTGCAGGATAAAATCCTTTAAAATACCAAATATTTGTAAAAAAAAAAACAAAAAACAAAAAAAAAAAACAAAAAAAACAAAAGTAAACAGTTACACTATACAAAGTGCATTTACATCTATCAAATTAAATTAAATTCTCTCAACCTGAGACAACTGGTTTGTTCACAACAGAAGTAAACTTAGTAACAAAACCTCTATAGTCTTATTCTTCAAAAATCAAGCGCAGGTGATCGTTTCCTGAGCCCCGTTTCAGGCGGTTCGTCGTTTCCGAACTAAAAACTTCTTATTCTGATATCTCCAAAACAA
>BRDA01067937.1:0-13606 GCA_036984385.1 Crenuchus spilurus | reverse complement strand
TGACCAGTGTGAATTATGATTAATATTAATGATGATTAATGTGAATTTTGACTAATGTAAATTATGATTGATGTGAATTATGACTTATGTGAATTATGATTAATATTAATGATGATTAATGTGAATTATGATTAATGTAAATGATGATTAATGTAAATTATGATTAATGTGAATGATGATTAATGTGAATTATGACTAATGTGAATGATGATTAATGTGAATTATGATTAATATTAATGATTAATGTGAATGATGACTAATGTGAATTATGATTAATATTAATGATTAATGTGAATGATGATTAATGTGAATTATGATTAATATTAATGATTAATGTAAATGATGATTAATATGAATGATGATTAATGTGAATTATGATTAATATTAATGATTAATGTGAATTATGACTAATGTAAATGATGATTAATGTGAATTATGATTAATATTAATGATTAATGTAAATGATGATTAATGTGAATTATGATTAATATTAATGATTAATGTGAATTATGATTAATGTAAATGATGATTAATGTAAATTATGATTAATGTGAATGATGATTAATGTGAATTATGACTAATGTGAATGATGATTAATGTGAATTATGATTAATATTAATGATTAATGTGAATGATGACTAATGTGAATTATGATTAATATTAATGATTAATGTGAATGATGATTAATGTGAATTATGATTAATATTAATGATTAATGTAAATGATGATTAATATGAATGATGATTAATGTGAATTATGATTAATATTAATGATTAATGTGAATTATGACTAATGTAAATGATGATTAATGTGAATTATGATTAATATTAATGATTAATGTGAATGATGATTAATGTGAATTATGATTAATATTAATGATTAATGTAAATGATGATTAATGTGAATTATGATTAATATTAATGATTAATGTGAATTATGACTAATGTAAATGATAGTTTATTTGAATGATGACTCTTTTCTTTCAGTTTCTTGTCTGGTGTTCTTTGTGGTGATCATCGTGCTGCTGTCTCTGCTCTTCAGGAAGGATCCTCTGTGCTGCAAAGTCAGGACTTATCAGGACTCACATGGAGACTTGGTGAGACTTACATCTCGACCACTGATGTGAAAAGCCAGGTCAGCCCTTTTTGCCTCTTTTCTCCAGGAAGGATCAGCTGCTGTTGGTTTTATCAGAAGTTGGTTGTGGTCTGCACAAACACTGTGTAGATTACGCTTCCTTTCTAAAGATATCTCTGCAGGACCTAGCCTCCCTCGCTAGGAGATATCTCTGCTCTGACCCAAAGACGTTAGTAGGAACTGTTCCAAATGTTGACTCAGATAAGGGAGTAGCCGAGGTATGTGTCATGAACCTTAAATCCAGCAAAGCTCTTTTGAAACCTTAACTTCATAACTTTTATATAAGTTTAACCTCTTCAGACATCTCCATCTGTCCAAATCTTTGTGCTTTTTTATTTGCCATGTGAAATATTTGCAATTAATATCTGACAGTTTTGGCACTTATGGCTCAGTTACGGCACTAGCAAGTGTTATCTGGGCCAAAAATGGGCCCAATATTATGACTCAGGCTTGACTTCGGTTATAGGCAAGTGTTGTGTTGGCCAAATATCATGATTCAGGCTTGACTTAGGATAAGGCATGGGTTATGTGGGCCAAAAGTGGGCCCAGTATCATGAACCAGGCTTGACTTGGGTTATGGCATGTGCTGAGTGGGTCAAAATTGGGCCCAATATCATTAGCTAGGCTTTACTTGGGTTATGGCATGTGTTGTTTGGGCCAAACATGGGCCTAATTTCATGAGTTGGGATTAACTTGGGTTGAGGCCAATGTGAGTTAGCCAAATGTGGGTCATAAGAGAACTGCAGATGTGGGCCATATCAGGCCATTCATTGATTTCTATCTAGGCTATGTTGGTTAAACTGTTCTGCTGGACCTTCAGTGATAGTGGAAGGTCATCTGGAACACCAGGGCTGTTCTCGTGCCAGGGCACGCTGGGAGTTTCCCTTCTCCACAGTTACGGCTCTGATTACAGTGTAATGTTTGCTGAGATACAGTACACGGCTAAGTCAATAGACCGGAGGGAACAATCAGAGCATTATGTCTGAGTGGAGGCTCAGTTTGTGGAGATGGCTCTTGACATCCACGGCCGTGTCAGATCACTTTCACTTACTTCCTTTGTGTTCCAGGCTGTGGTAGAAGGTGGAGGCTGGACCACATCAGCTCATGCCTCTGGCGTTGTTCAAACAATGGGAATATTTTCAGAACTACATCAGATGGAGATTAGGTTCCGCTTTCGTGAATGAACCCTTCAGACTCCAGCCTCGTTCTGCATCTCCCTGTGTTACTGAAACCATAAACAAGTCTTTAAGCCTATGACTGAGTAACTACTGTAAATTATTCATTAACAACTGCATACCTGGAGCTTCATGACTTCTCTAAACTCCACACAAAAGGGGAGGGGTCATATGAAAGCTGAAACACTCTTCTTTCTACTCAACTTGTTCATTTCTGGCTGTTCTGAGCTGATAATTAAAGATTTTGCTTCAGTTACAGTAAGTAGAGCAATAAGCGCGATTCAAGAAGCACATCCCAGGTTGCCAGGTCCTGAAAAACTCCCCAGACCACTGTATGACAAAAGCTTAAAACTAACCCAAAATCTAATCTAATGTAGAGTCTACTCAGACGTTTGAGAAGCTATAATTGCTTTTTTACTCTTAAATCTTATTTTAATTTTGTAGCTTTTTACTCTAATCTACATTTTCAGATCCTCCGCTGAGTCTTCTAATATTAGAAAGTCTATGTAAATCATCTCCAGCTCTGTTTATTCTACTGTTACTATAATACGTATTTGGTGGTCATTATACATTTTTTAAACTGTAAACCTGGCAACCCTGAAGCCACCAGCGTGGCTGTAGTTACTGATGCCTCCAATCTGGTCTTTCCTGATCATTTGAAGGAAATAACATCAATATTTTGTGTTTATATGATGTAGTTTCTGTATAAAACCACTTAAGATGTTTTTTATGAGTAATGAAAATTGCTAACATATGAAAGAAAAAAGTAAAAATATAAAATAAATCCA
The DNA here is from genome assembly GCA_036984385.1 of Crenuchus spilurus. Lineage (NCBI taxonomy): Eukaryota > Metazoa > Chordata > Actinopteri > Characiformes > Crenuchidae > Crenuchus > Crenuchus spilurus. The sequence goes on along the minus strand of BRDA01067937.1, from coordinate 10,509 downwards.
CCTGATGATGCTAGAGTTTTTTTTTGTAATGACGTTTTTATTGAATTGTAACATACATGTATGATAAGCATATGGAAAAGTCTAACAAAGTGCTAATGAGCCCATACAGAACAAACACAGTGAATTTAAATGATTATAAAATTAGTAACTAAACAGTGTCATTGGCTACAGACACTGAAACACTTCACATTTCTTCTGCTAATTGTGAGACGATCCCTAACACTGCAGCACGGAGCACAAACACAAAGCTAAGCGGCTGTATTCTGGCTTCACCATGACAAGTGTAGTTTAGTAAAGCTTGTGCTTGTTGTTTGTTGTCTTCTTCCATTTCAGCACCAAACTGTAACTGTGCTGGTGAATCTGAGTTTTGTTGGTGAGGAAAAGCAGAATTCTGAGTGTTAAACCAACATTAAACTAACGTTACTGCACTAAACTTACACTCTGGTTCATATTTACAGCCCAGAACTAGAACACTGTTTGGTATAAATGATTCAGTCTCTTCACTTATTTGGTCAAAGTGTTTATTTTTGCCGTTTTTGGATGAACAATTTCGGTTGCCAAATATTCGCTGAATCCCTAATATAAAATGTTCTCCATTTCTGAATTAAATCATATGTTTCTTCAGTCGTAACTTCTGGCTTGGGCCACAATAACAAAATACTCTTTTAGGCCAAATAAAGGTTAAAAGGAGTGCTGTTGCTGTTGAAAGAAACATTTATGACCTTTAACTTGACGTCAGTGTTGTTCACAATATATCGTTTGAGCCCTTTTAAATGCACTTCAGTGTAGAAAGGGTTAAATTATTGGTTCTTCATTCTTTGGTTCAGTGGTTTATAGACAGTTTTTATGAGTCCTCTGTGGACCAATTCAATATAGTGCAGGGATACGTCAGAGCAAGGCTCGGTAAACATGCAATTACATCATGACCATAATATATCAGTATTACAGTGGCCCTCAGGTAGTTTATTACCTCCCGATACAAGAAAAAAAATTAGAAGATGGTAAAAAAGCTCATTAAAAGTCCAATATTTAATTCAAAAAGCTCATTTTGAAATCCAGCATATTAATTTATTAGAGTATTGTGAGTAAATGACTATAAACAGTATAAACACTGTGTGTCTCTCAGAGCTACAGCTGCCACATTCCTAATATCAACACTCCTGAACCAGAGACATCATCACAAGTGTCTTACCTGGACTCAGCAGAACCAGAACTGGACCTGAGTCATCATTTCATTAGTAAATCAGCTCCTAGAGTCTGAGACACACAGTCCAAGCTGTCTGAAGTCCAGTGTGCAGGTTCTGCAGTCTGTGATGGTTTGAGCTGCTGCTGTTGGTCCAAAGTCAACACCTACCAGCAGATTTTACAGCACTTCATGCTTCCATCTGCTCACAAGCTTTATGGAGATGCCCAGCAGCTGCCCACAGTGCCAACACTACTACTGCCCATCATATGACTGTGACTGATTGGCCAATCTTGACTGTTACATCACATATGAATGTGTGAGTGTTTACCTTTCTGCATTAAGTTCCGAACATTATTCAGATGTTTTGATGTACGGCTGTAGAAGCTCTGGCTGTGAGGCCGTTTAAAGACTTTACTCTGAGGATTTGTTTAGAGGAACCTGCTCCCAGATCCGTATCAAAGGGCAGCTTGTGTCCTGGATGATGTTGGACAGGAAGTGCCCCCTGCCCACACACCAGCAATAACATCCACAGAACTTCCTCTTCCTGCTTAGTGTCAATCTCAGCCACGTTCCAGGAGCTTATCTTAGCCAAGCAGAGATCACACTTACTCTCACAACAGGAAGCACATCCCGCCTCCCGCGGCTGTGAGGGAGCAGGTTCTTCAGGAGGAGCCACAGTTCACGGTTCTCCAGTGACAAATGGAGCTCCAGCTGGTCAGGAGATAGTGAGGTCTGTGTCTGAGGATGTATACTGTAGATGATTTATACTGTTCATACCTGTATAGAAAAGTGGGCGTGGCTTAACACAGGTATATATCAGGCAGCAAATCGGTCAGTCAATAACGATGTTGGCATTTCTGATTGTCTATACCGATAACTTTGCTGTTCACAAACTTTCAGAAATCCAGCAGGCAGGCGCCTGATGGAGACGGCTGGACGGGCGCCGGCCTCCACTCCTACAGCCGCGCTATTAGTCATCAGACATTAACACCCATCTACCTGCACTGTAATCATACATGTCAGTCTTTTTCACACAGACTGAGGTATTTAATCACTACTTCATCACCAGACCTTCATTAGTGTTACAGTTATTCACAGAAGCACGCTGTAGAGTTATGCTGATGTTACTAGAATTGTTAACTTTAAATCAGTATCGTTCACAATATATCGGTTGAGCCCTACAAAGGACATTCGTCAGTGCAGTTCACTGAAGATGTTCTTTCGTTTATTGCTTTAGAGACCTCATCCTGGGTCCTTCCATCTTACATACCAATTCACAAAGGCCTTCATATCTGACTACAAACAGTTAAATTGCTGGTTCGTTGTATGAAACAGTTTCTTTGGAAGTGAAAGCCGGTCTGAGGCTTTCAGAGACGATAGGCCTTTGTCAGGGCGTCTCATGAAGACTCTACTCCAGTTGTTTTTTACATACTTATACTTTCCCTCTTTCTTAAGGGCTTTTCCCATGAATGGTAACCGGCCTCTCCTGCGGTTGAGGGGGGAGGTCTGAGAAGACAAAAAGCTTTGGGTGCTGAAAAAGGCACACCACCGCCGAGGTCCTCCCCCGACTCTGGCCCTCATTTTACACGCTAGCGCTTTTTCACACTGCCTGAGCCGGGGGGGTCTGAACAAAAGCACGTCTCCCTTTCTTCTCTCAAACAGCCAGGGCTGCTGAAAGTGTGAACCAGAGAGGGGAGGTGACCCCTGACCTCGCCTTTACCAAGCTCTCCTCTCTGTGCCCTGAGCGGGAGGGCTGGTGGGAAAGGTCAGAACACGTCACACTGGGTGACGTCACTGTTGATGTGTCTCTGTGAGTGTTTTATACATTATTGTCCCTTAAAGCCTCAGTTTGGCCGATTTCTCACAGTCTTAGGCTGTGTTCAGACTATGTTCTGGCCTATCCAGACTGATTTTTAGTAGTCCAGACACCCAAAAAACAGTAAAATCAGATTTTTTGCAATCTGATCCAAGCCACATTCGGAGAAGGGTTGAAATGTGCCTTTCATGTCACAAACAACAACCACGTCAGATTCAGAGTGACAGAAGTGCAGGGATCCAAGAAGAGTGCCACAATTGGCACCATAGCAGAGTTCCAGGTTGCCAGATCCTGAAATATTCTCCTCCCCCCATCTGACAGAAAACCACCAAACACAAGCTTAACTAACCCAAAATCTTGGCAAAGTGCCCTCTAGAATGACAAGAAGTGCCCAGTTAACTGCTCTTCACATGGGGAAAGAATATTGAGTGCCCTTTTTGTGAGTGCTGTAAGTGATGATGCTGTGCCCTCTAGAACAAGAAAGGTTATGTCTTATTGAGAGAAAGGGTGCATTAAGTGTCCTCTATTGCACCCCTACTAGACTGTGTCTTAAGGTTTGAGCCCTTTTCTGTAGAGAAAATGTGATGCAGTGCTGTATAAGGTTCTCCTACAATTGTACATGATGAAGTGCCCAGATAGGTGCCCCTCTAATTGAGAAATGTAACTCCAGTGGGAAAAATGAGCCCATTTTTGCACCTGCCCACCACTATCAGATGGTGTAGTTCTGGGTGCCTTAAAGACTAACAACGATCAAGGACAGAAAAATCAGTGAAAATGTCATTATGTGTCTACATTTAGGATTTTTTAAATCCTGCAGTGTGAGCCAGGCTTTAGCCAGCTATCTGTGAATGGTGACGGGTACTGTGGTGTCTGTAATTAAATATTTAATAAAAAAAAATTCAAGGCCACCCATCAGCAAGAATCAGGATTTAGGACAAAGATTTAAAAGTTGAATTATATTTATAAACAAAAAATAAACAAAATTTTACCTAAACGTGCAGTTTAAGACCTGTTTTATCCGACATGCCGGCGCGTAGCTAAATGACTTCACGTTATTATAAGTTAAATAAAATAGAGTAGGCAGTAAAATTGGCTGTGTTTCTGTTTTGAAACTGTTGGTTCAGAGCTGGTGCCCTAAATCTGTGGTGACATGTGGTGATGTTTGACCATTGACAAATGGACAACATTGAAACATTTAGCTGTGGGCTACGTTTGTTTTGAAGTTGTCTTCGGTCGTCGTTAGAGGACTGTAGCTATGCTGGATTACATACAGTGGTTAATACAGAAGGGGTCCCTGCTTTATGCACTGCAGTGCCACTGATGTCACCATGAAATGACGTTATGTAATAACAGACCACATGACTAGGGGGAAGCTGTGGCCTAGTGGTTAAGGATCTGGTCTGGTGACCTGAAGGTTGCTGGTTCAATCCCGGGCAGGTCATGACTGAAATCTAACCCGCAATTGTAAGTCGCTTTGGATAAAAGCATCTGCTAAATGCCTCAAATGTAAATGTAAATGACTCTGCCTATCGCTCCTTCACCCCAGCTGGTCAGAACTCCATCCTAACTCCTCCCCTTTCTCACATACCTTAATTATTAGCAAAAGTCTCATGATGTTAACTGGTATCAGTGCTGCTCAGCTGTGTAGAAGCTCTGTAACTCAGATTGGCACCAGTTTAATTTTTTTGGAGACACAACCTGTGATGAGTTCTCACATCAGCTGACAAACGACCACGCTGTCCTGCTACTCGGGTGACATATGGGGCCGTAAAGCAGAGTACGCTCGTTAAGTGGTACCTGCCGGAGGAACAAGAGAGGAACACAGTCTCAGGGGCTGGTTCCTAGGGGCCTGGATAACACAGTAAGACACTGCATTGTCTCCGCACACAAAGGCCCCTATTTAGGCAGAGTAATCACCTGGCATCCGGCTGAGCCAAAAGAATTCCCCGCCGGCATACAGTGGCTGTCCGCCCTCTTGTTTGGGACGGGGGCCGAGGAAGTCGCTTGGTGGTCCGCCAGTAATTTATGACCGGCCAAAGGTCTGGCTTTAACATCGCAGAAGTGGGAAAGAACACAAGACGAACATGATTTTATACCCCATGAATATGTTAACCCCTGAGACGTCACCAGGATGTAAACACTCCTCTCTGATCTTTCCACAGGAGGCTCCGTCTCAGTACTACAGCAGCAGGCAGACTCTGGTGGCCTCACCGTGTGCAGAACTGCCCTCCAACACACGGCTGGACAATACAAACACTCCGGTACAGTCACCCAAAATACTCTCCTACCAGTCCTGTACTACTTACATTTAACATTACATCAATAATTACATTATTAATTACATAGTTCATTACATAATTAATTACATCATTAGTTGCATTATTAATTACAGAATTACATTATTAGTTACATTATTCATTACATCATTAATTACATTATTAGTTACATTATTCATTACATCATTAATTACATTATTAGTTACATTATTCATTACATCATTATTACATAATTACATTATTAGTTACATTATTCATTACATCATTAATTACATTATTAGTTACATTATTCATGACATCATTCATTACATTATTAGTTACATTATTAATTACATCATTAGTTACATTATTAATGACTATTAATTACATTATTAGTTACATTATTAATGACTATTAATTACATTATTAGTTACATTATTCATTACATCATTAATTACCTTATTAGTTACACTGTTAATGACATTATTAATTACATTATTTGTTACATTATTCATTACATTAGTAATTACATTATTAGTTACATTATTCATGACATCATTAATTACATTATTAGTTACATTATTCATTACATCATTAGTTACATTATTAATAACTATTAATTACATTATTAGTTACATTATTCATTACATCATTAATTACCTTATTAGTTACACTGTTAATGACATTATTAATTACATTATTAGTTACATTATTCATTACATCATTAATTACATTATTAGTTACATTATTCATTACATCATTAATTACATTAATTACATTATTGGTTACATTATTCATTACATCATTAATTACATTATTAGTTACATTATTCATGACATCATTAATTACATTATTAGTTACATTATTAATTACATCATTAGTTACATTATTAATGACTATAATTACATTATTAGTTACATTATTCATTACATCGTTAATTACCTTATTAGTTACACTGTTAATGACATTATTAATGACATTATTTGTTACATTATTCATTACAGTATTAATTACATTATTAGTTACATTATTAGTTACATCATTAATTACAGTATTAATTACATCATTAGTTACATCATTAATTACATCAATTACTTCATTAATTACACAGTTTAGATTTAGATTTACACAGACAAATAGAAGCAGATGATAGACATACAAGATTGATGAGAAATTACAGATATTAGATTAGGTATTAGACAATAGATACAGATCATAATCTCCTGATATCTTCTGTCCATCAGTCAGGGCAGCTGTTTTTGGTTGGTCTGCCCAGCACCTACAGGCTGCCGTCGCTGGAGCCTCCGCTGCCTCGCCTGCCCTCCTACGAGAGCGTACGCAAGAAGGACCGTCAGAGACAGATCCACATGATGATCGCTGACCGCTTCGGCCTGAACGGACCCATGACCATGGAGGTGAGTCTGCGTGACATGGCAACCCAGTCAATCTGACAGGGTAATCAGATCACTTGAGTTTGGGTGACCTGCGGCGATCAGATCCATCTGCTCTGTAAGGGGAATAAATGATGATGGGTTTTCATTACCCTCACACTAAGAAGGGGGCGGTCCTTCACCTGTGCTGTTGCCATGGCACTCAGGCCTTGGTTTCATTGCCCTTTGATGTTGATTTTGTTCTGTGCTCTGTGACTCGGGAGTTCCACATGAGCACACGAGCTAATGGAGAAAAAAAGGCCTGTCAAACACAATTAAGCCCGGCCTGGACAAAAGTAAACAGCAGCTTATTGTCCTTTTCTCCTCCTCTCCTCTCCTCTCCGTGACCCTGTCAGAGGGAGGACCTGCCCGCCCCTCACCTCGTCACTCACGGGGTGTCTCCCTGCATGCTGGGGGGTATCACCCTGGCCTAATTACCTCAGAAGGGTTTTAGAATCTGGTCAAAATCAGACTATGTATGTATACATCGCTCCTGACTGGTCCACTGGTGTGTTGATTGCTGTGGAACACTTATCTCTGGCATCGTGTGGCACCACTGTTATGTTGGGAGACACTCAGCGTACAGAAGTCCAGTCTCAGTACCGCTTCACTACAGCAGCTCTAGAACATCACACACAGTTAGTGGTGTCTGTGATACGACCTCCACCATGTTTCACAGACACACTACTATCATCAGCATCAGTCACATCACGTCCTTTACACATGATGATGGTTTTATTCTCTGATACTCCTGACTGTGCTCACTTATTTAAACCCTGTCACATGACATCTCAGCCATTCATTCCCAGCCAGGAATGAGCTTTTTTTGAATGAACCGTTTCCACAGTGTTAGCTCCGCCCAGGTAGAGTATGGACACCAAATAGGTGATATAGTGACACTTCAAAAGCATCTGAACGAGTTTAGTCCCAGAAGCCATTTATTTCTGGCTGCGCAGCACTAAAGGGACATGATGTAGCTGCCACAAGACGTGTGAGCTCAGTTCTGTTTGTTTGGGACTCCAGTGACTGAAGATGTGACAGAAGGCTCAGAGATGAACAAACTGAGGAGACAGGAGAGACGTTCAGCTTTCTTTGGTAGATCTAGTGGCCCAGACTGATGCAGCTACTCTGGCAGATTTGCTCTGTAAACACTAAAGTGGCTGCAGGCTCAGGCTCATATGCATAATCTTATGAATAATTCATGACCTGAGATGTTGTTTTAACAGAAATCTGCTTAAAAAATGTCATTTAGGTGGTGAGAGAACGGTGCCTGACTTCTGCTCTGTTCCCCTGCAGCCACCTCCTACGTACGAGGAGAGCGTCCGACACTCCGTCCCGTCCCTTGAGGAGGAGTTTGACGCTGTGTCTTTGACGTCGCCGCACTCTCAGGTCACGAGCGGTCCAGCTGTGGATGCCCTCCCACAGTATGAGGCTCTACCTCCAAACACAGGCTCAAGTGGTACCACCAGCTCTACTCATCCGGACTAAGCCGAGGGGGTCCAGGACGAAGAAGCAGCAGAGCTGGTTTCCACGCTGATGCATAGCCTGGTCTGTTTTCTCCTCAAAGACGATATTTGACCGGGCTCGTGGTGCCAAATCCGGGCTGTGATGAAAAAGCTGAAGCACAACCTTGACGAAGCATATCCGGCGGACTGGAGCTTTGTTTATTAATGACTCTTCACGCCTCGGCAGGAAAAACAGCAGATTTGACTGCAGCCTTTAACCTGCGTAGCAAAAAAGACTCAGAATCAGGGTTCAAGACTCAGTACCCATCGGGACAAAAGTATTGGGACACCTGCTCATTCATTCTTCTGAAATCAAGGGTGTTAAAAGAATTCTGTTGGAGTAACTGTCCAGGGAAGGCTTCCTACATATTGATGTGAGGATTTGATTGACAGGAGCTTCTATGGAAAGGTCCACAATGCTGTGCCCTCTAGCCCAGGCCTGGCATTAGACATGGTGCCAACAGGTTGATGCTTAGTCCTATTTTTTTGCAGCGACTTGACAAGCTGTGCCAACCCAAATGCTTTCATTAGAAAGGGTGTCCACAAACTTTTGGACAGCACATAAGCACATGCAGATGTCTCGTCCCTGTGCTGCCAGTATCCAAATCAACACACATGAGTCTATGCTCATGCCAAGCGTCAGCTAAAGGGGTACAAACCTCAGCATTGGGCTGCATGGCAGTGAATCTGCCTTCTCTGTTGTGCTGGAGCTCCATCCAACCTTTAGGATGAGTAGGGAGTGGAGTTTGTGGTCCTAAACATCTAATATAATGTTCTTGTGGTTAAATGCAGTCAAACCCTAATGCAGAACTGTCCAATCCTGGTCCTGGAGATCTGCCATCCTGGAGAGGGATGGCATCTACTGATCTTCATCTTCACAGAAGCACAAACTGCCCTTGATTTCAGAAGAAAAGCTCAGCTTTTGGACATCCCTGCTGAAAAGAAACCCTACAAACCATCAGAGAAGCCCAGGTCCAGTGTTGAGTCTTCATGTTCTGGTAGAACATCTTTAGAACCAAAGCCATTAGGCTCCTTTAGATGTTCAAACATTCAGAAAAACACGACGATTACTGACCTTAAGGGTGTTTTCACACTAGTGCCTTTATTCCAGACTCAGTGTGAGCTGGTTCTGGAGCCCGGGAGCGGTCCAGAGCACCTAACATACCTTTACCGATTGGTAGAGATGGTACAATCAGGTTGTGTTAAGTTCAACACCTTCTTCAATAAGATATTGTGACTTATATGTGCTCTACCAAATGGTTGAGTAGATGTTAAAGGGATATAGTCTACTGAGATCATGGTGAGAAATGCACGTCTCGCGCTGGCCTGTATGCCTCAGCATCTTCTCAAACGAGAACTGCAGGAGGTCCTACAGGGTGAAATGGAACACAGCCTAAAAACAAAACAATAGAAACAGCAATAAATGAACGAAGAAGCTTCTTCCTCCCAATCTGAGGGTTAAATTTGGCTGATTGGATATAAATAGTCCTACAGGTGAGGACTAATGCCAGGTAATGTGTTGAGATCGAGATGAGATCAGAGCTCCCAGACTTCCAATACACTCTTAAAAAGATGGTTCTGCAAGGGTACAATTCATGATTCCTGGGTTCTTTGTACTGATTAAGGATGTGTTGTAGATGGTTCTGTACAGAGATGTTCTTTATAGCAGCAAAAAGGTTCCTCTACTACTACAGTTTTGCCAACCGCAGCAGAACCCTTTTTGGGTGCTATATGGAACCCTTTCCCAAATGCTTCTATATGTAATCACATTCCTCAATCTGATAAAGGGTTCCTCTGTTATTATAAGTTTGACATCATAACTACACCCTTTTTGGTTCTGTAGAACAATTTTCAAAAAGGTTCTGTATAGAACCATCTACAGCATGTTCCTCTTCAATCTGAAGAACCTTTTCACCCTGGAAAGAAACCTATGGGTTCCTCAAGTGTTCATAACTCTACGTAGAACCCTTGAAGAAACATCTTTTGTAAGAGTGCAGAGCTAAAAATGAACACAACTGATTCACAAAATACAAGCCTGTCCATTAAAACGAGCCAAGAACCGGTTCTCAAGTATTCAGAATAAGTGTGAAAACACAAATACAGCTACCGTTAATGGTTACTAGGGTTCTTTCAGCAGAGTACCTCACAATCAAGAACCGATGCACTACAATCAAAACTCAACAGCAGACGGTGTTTTTGAACGATTCAATCAAACCTTAAATACAATGTGAGTAATCTTAGCATCTCAGGGAACTCTGGCACGGGGTTCTGCTCAGGCTGACGTCTTCAGCAGAGCCGTTCTCAGGCTGCCGCAGGT